>VYZT01056720.1:23450-36916 GCA_013400735.1 Pomatostomus ruficeps | reverse complement strand
CATCCATCCATCCATCCATCCATCCATCCATCCATCCATCCATCCCTCCTTCCTTCCATCCACTCATCCATCCATCCATCCATCCATCCATCCATCCATCCATCCATCCATCCATCCATCCATCCCTCCTTCCTTCCTTCCCTCCTCCCTTCCTTCCTTCCTTCCTTCCTCCCACACACATTGGAATGAGATGATCTCCAAGGCCCTTCCCAACCGTCATCCATCCAGGATTCCACAGATGGCGCCAGGACAACGGGAAATGGTTTTAACCCAGAAGAGGCGGGATTTGGATGGGATATCGGGATGGAATTCCTCCCTGGGAGGGTGGGGAGGCCCAGAGGAGCTGTGGCTGCCCCTGGATCCCTGGCAGTGTCCAAGGCAAACAGGTCCCCTCTCCACGATGGTCCCACCCTCATCCCTGCTCCAGGAGGCTTCCAAGCCGGGTATTCCCGGGATTCTGCTCCTCCCTACAGGTCCCAGGCTCGCCATGAGCACAACAGGACCACACAGCCCTTGGCTTCCCAAACCCTTCCCAAAATCCCAAATCTCAGCCTGGAAAAGGCTCATCCCAAAAAATTTGGGATACTCCAACCATCCCCACCCCCAGCAGCGCCCATTCCTTCATTCCCAACTCCTCAAAAAAACCTGGAAATCGAACAAGAACACCCTGCTCCGGGGGCGTTTGTTGTGGTTTCTGTTCTTCTTGCCGTTAAAAAAAATAAAAATAATAATAAAAAAAATTAAAACGGGTTTAATTTAAAATTTCCCCCCGAGGCAGGAGCTGCCCCTGCGGCCGCCGGAGCCAGGTGATGTTTTATTCACCGCTCGGCTCCTCGTCGGCTCGCAGCGATTTCCACACAAAGGAAGGGAAATGGGGTGGGAGGAAAAAAAAATAAATAAAAATTCCTCTCCTCATCGGCATTTCAGCCGCGGAGGATTAAGATTTATGGCTTTTGGAGAGGTTTAATTGCGCGATATTCCCGATTAAACGGGAGCAGGGAGCAGGGGAAGGAGCCGCGGGCAGGCGGCTCCGGAAGGATCCGCTGGAGCGGCAGAAAAAAAGGAGGAAAAACCTCAAATTCACTGAATTTTAGTGCCGGAATTATGGAATGATTGGGGTGGAAGGAGCTGGAAGATCATCCTATCCCAATCCTGCCAGGAGCAGAGACCCCTTCTATTATTCCAGGGTTCTCCAGCCTGGCCTTGGATATTCCAGGGATCCAGGGGCAGCCACAGTTTCTCTGGGAATTCCATCCCAGCTCCTCCCCTCCCTCCCAGCCAGGAATTCCATCCCAAAATCCCATCAAACCCCATCCTCTGGGAACCATTCCCTGTTTACTTTCGCTGTACCGAAGCCCCTCTCTGGAATTGCCACTTTCCCCTTCCTGTCCCCTATTGGCACCCAGATGGCAAAATCCGACATTTTCTTCAAGGATTCCCAAATAAACCATTAAAAAAAGCTCTGGATGAGGAGCTGGAGCATTCCCTATGAGGTTTGGGGAGTTGGGATCACAACCAGCACGGCCAGAGCCATCTCAGCCGGGAAAGGAGGCACCGGGATAAACCCACAGTTCCTGTGCCCGGGGCTATCCCAAATCCCAAATCCCAAATCCCAAATCCCAAATCCCGGGCCAGCAAGGATGGCTCCAGCTCCACCGGGATTTTCAGGGATTTTTTTGAACCTGCCCGAACGGCCGAAATTCCTCCATTCCCCACCCTGAACCAGCTCCACACAACGCCCGGGCTGCCATAAATAAACAAACAAACAAACAAACAGGGAATATCCCGTCCCGATATTCCATTTATCCTCCTCGTTCCCATAAAGAGGCACCGAACCCTCCCTCCCCCCGGCCGGAGGAAAAAGCAGCTCCTTGGCATCAAAGCCTGGGCGGTTAAATATTTATCCAAGCGCCTGTCCCCACTTCCCTGGGTGCCTGAGCTTCCCGGCTCCGTCTGACTGATCTATTATTCCCTTTTCCGCGCACCGAGTGGAACTTTTTCATTACAGCCGCAAATTACGAGGCTGGGAAATTCTTTGAAGGGAGTTGGAGGCAAACAGGTTTTTCATCCCCCTCCTTTTCCTCCTCCTGGGATGGGAGCCGGGGCTGCAGGAGCAGCGCCGGGAGCAGACGCGGCCGGGAAGGAGCTGGGAGAGGTAATTGCCGGGATGCTGGAGCAGGGGCTGTTTCTCATTAAGCCCTTTCTGTTTGCTCGGTTGCCACCGCGACCCTTGGAGGGCCACGCCGGGGCCACCAGGACCAGCCAGGGGTGGTGGGGTGGGGTCTCCTTCCGATGGAATCCACAGGGATTCAGCCCCTGAGGGGTTTCCCAATCCGCAGGCAAGTCGGGCAGATCCACCAGGGAATTCTGAAATCCTGGAATGGTTTGGGTGGGAAGGGACCTTAAACCCGCCCAGTGCCACCCCTGCCATGGCAGGGACACCTCCCACTGTCCCAGGTGCTCCCAGCCCCGTCCAGCCTGGCCTTGGGCACTGCCAGGGATCCAGGGGCAGCCACAGCTGCTCTGGCAATTCCATCCCAGCCCCTCCCAGGGAACAATTCCTGCCCAATATCCCATCCATCGCTGCCCTCTGGCACTGGGAAGCCATTCCCTGGGTCCTGTCCCTGCAGCCCTTGTCCCCAGTCCCTCTCCAGCTCTCCTGGAGCCCTTTCAGGCCCTGGCAGGGGCTCTGAGCTCTCCCTGGAGCTTCTCCTCTCCAGGGGAGCCCCCCCAGCTCTCCCAGCCTGGCTCCAGAGGGGCTCCGGGGCCTCCTGAGACTCTGACTCCCTCACTCCCAGCTTTTGGTTTTCCATCCCAATATTGCCTGGAATCCCCTGGAGCGCTTGGGCTACCCCAGCACCGGCTTGGGCCACCCCAGTGGCTCAGGGGGGCAGCAGGAAGGGGACAAGAAGCTCCCACTGAGCCCTCAAACCACAAAGACCTGAACAGAGGAGCCGCTTCCGGACTTTCCTGCGCAGCTCCAGCCGGAAAACAGAGCTGGGAAGATCCCAGGCTGGGAGAGGGAGCTGGGAAGAGCCCAGGCTGTGCCCACAGTGGTCAAACCCTCCCCGGCCGGTGCCCTCTCCGTGCCCTCTGTCCCACCTGGGCAGCCCGGAGGCGGCAGCAATTCTGTGCAACTGGAATTCTGTGCAGCCGGAATTCTGTGCAGCCGGAATTCTGCGGCGCCTCTCCCCGTTAATCCTTATCTAAATTAATCTAAATTCATCCTCACGCCCGCCTGCCTCTGGAAGGAGCCTCGGCTCCTCATTAAAGGCCACGGTGAGAAGTTTCTCCTCCTCGCAGCGCTGTGAAGCTCCAGCGCCCCTGGATGGAATAGCGGGGCCGTAATTAACATTAATGACGCTCCCGAGGAGCGCCTGGGCCCCGGAGCAGCGGGATAATTCCCGCCCGGAGCCAGGCTGGCGCGGGGGCCACTCGTCACTGTCACCTGGAGGTGCGCAGGCCAGCGTTTGAGGGAGCTGGACACATCCCAGCAGCGGCCGAGGCAGAGATTAATCACGGGAATGATGTGGAAGCACAGGGAGAGGGAAGCTGCTTGTTCGGCTCTCCAAATTCCTGCACTTCCATGCTGTTCCCCTTGCAGAAATTCCTGGCTGGGGCTCTGTTTTCAGGATAAAAACAGAGTGGAGATCATGGAATCGCAGGATCCCTCAGGTTGGGAAAGACCTTTGGGGTCACGGAGTCCAACGTGTCCCCAAGTTTTTAAATCTCCCCAAGGATGGAGATCCACCCCTGCCCCGGGCAGCTGTGCCAGGGCTGGAAAATCCTTTCCAGGAAGGAATTTTCCAATTTTTTCTACCCTGAGCCTCCCCTGGCCCAGCCTGAGGCCGTTCCCTGTGCTCCTGTCCCTGTTCCCTGGGAGCAGAGCCCGACCCCCCCGGCTGCCCCCTCCTGTCAGGGAATTCCAGAGAGGGAAAAGATCCCTCTGGATCCTCCTTTCCTCCAGGCTGAGCCCTTTCCCAGCTCCCTCAGGATTCTCCAGCCGCTCCCCAGCTCCGTTCCTGCCCTGGCCACGCTCCAGAATCCCCTCCTGTCACGAGGAACCCAAACTGACCCCAATATCTGGGGTCCCACAGGGGACGGGCACTGCCCCACTCCCGCTGCCACCGCAGGGTTGGCACAATCCAGGTGCCGGTGGCCACCTCGGGAAGGATCCATCTGGATTATCCCACATCCCGCTGCATCCACCTGCTCTGGAATCATCAATCTCCCGCTCATCCCCGGCGCCAGGAGCCCCCCCTGCCTCCCCAAACCTGGGCAAGGCCGGAGGAGCTGCCTGGATGCCGCTTCTCCCGAATCCCGCCCGTGCGGAACGGCAAAAATCGATCCCGCAGGTGGACGGGAATGGTACAAGGGAGCGATCGTTACTGCGGCCGAGCAGCAGAACAAATCACCCGTCAGGGCTTATTTAGGACCAGCTTAAAATGATTAAACCTGAGCGGCGGCCGAAGCCCGGGCTGCTCCGTGGCGTGGGGAAGGTGGAGAAGACCTCGGCTCCCGGGGTTTTGGAGGTCTGGGATTCAGTTTCTCACCTGTCTGACCTCAGGTCCCAAATTTTAGAGGTTTGGGATTCAAATTTTCACCTCTCTGACCTCTGTTCCCAGGTTTCACCTCTTTGACCTCTGCTCCCAGATTTTTGAAGATCTGGATTCAATTTTTCCCCTCTTTTACCTCTCCTCCCAGGGTTTTGGAGGTCTGGGATTCAGTTTCTCACCTGTCTGACCTCAGGTCCCAAATTTTAGAGGTTTGGGATTCAAATTTTCACCTCTCTGACCTCTGTTCCCAGGTTTCACCTCTTTGACCTCTGCTCCCAGATTTTTGAAGATCTGGATTCAATTTTTCCCCTCTTTTACCTCTCCTCCCAGGGTTTTGGAGGTCTGGGATTCAGTTTTTCACCTCTCTGACCAGAGACTTTTGGAAGTACAAAGAAAAGGTCTAGGCAGGGTAAGAGGATGAAGAACAAAGGCCAGGTCTAAGGAAGGGTCCAGGGATGAGGGGTGGGTTTAAGGACAGGCCTAAGGATGAAGGACGGGTCTAAGGATGGATCCAAGGATGGATCCGAGGATGAAGGACGGGTCTAAGGAGGGGTCTGAGGACACAGACCACCCACCCACCCACCCTTTGTCCCGATCCCGCCTCCAAAAATCCCCCAGCCACCCCTTCCAAGGGTTCACGAGCCGGATTTTGCTCCCCAGCTAACGAGGAACATTTTTAATCCGTCCCATTCCGCGTTTGTTTCTTCCCTGGCTGGCGGATGATCATTAACTACCCATGAGAGGCCCGTGGAATTCATGAGGTATTAAATGGGCATCGCCTTATCAGCCGCTCGCAGGGGTTTGTTTCCCTTCCAGGACCCTTCCCGGGATGTTTATGGGCTGCGGATTTATGGAAGTCAGGGGATCTTTTCGGGATTAATGTTCCGTATGTCGGAGCGGAGTTATTGGTCAACAGCTGGAGAGTCCCAGAGCAGGAAAATTGGGAGGCTGGGAGCTCAGAAAAAAACCAAAAAACAAAACCAAAAAAACCTTAACCCAGAAAAAACTTAACCCAAAAAAAAACTTAAACCCAAAAAAACCTTAAACCCAAGAACAACTTAAACCCAAAAAATCCTTAAACCCAAGAACAACTTAAACCCAAAAAAACTTAAACCAAAAAAACCTTAAACCCAAAAAAAACCTTAACCCAAAAATACATAAACCCCCAAAAATCTTAACCCCTGCCTCGGAAGGTCCTGGCACGCGGAAATGATGGATGAAACGCCGGGAATGAGATGGGAAGGGCGGCATTCGGAGGAGTTTATGAGCTGTCACCGGGAATCACGCGCGACACGGCGGCCTTGCTCCGGAGGGGACCCGGTGGCCGCCGCCGCTGTCACAAATCAACGGCGCCGGTTTGTTTTCTGTCTGCGCCGGGAAGGAAAAATCCGGGCGGGAGCAGCCCCGGAGCAGCCTGAGGGCTCCGCTCCGTCAATCCCGACCCTCGTGGGGACAGGAGCCCCCGAGAGAGATAAAGGGACACGGGACAGAGGGACAGAGGGACAGAGGGACAGGACACTGCCAGGGAGCGGGGATAGGTGGGATTTTGGGATGGAATTCCTGGCTGGGAGGGTGGGAAGGAGCTGGGATGGAATTCCCAGAGCAGCTGTGGCTGCCCCTGGATCCCTGGAATGTCCAAGGATGGGGCTGGGAGCACCTGGGACACTGGGAGGTGTCCCTGCCATGGGCATCGTCCTCAATGTCCCTTCCCACCCAAAACATCCCATAAATCACCCTGAGCGACCCCAACCTCTCCTGGGAGGGTTTCAGAAGGGTCCTGGCAGAGATGGGTGGGACGGGGATAAATCTCGACCCCAAATCGCTCCAGGAGATCCCACCCAGCTCTTGGGATCTCCAGGAATGTCCTGAATCTCTCGGCTGTCCCCTCCTTTTGTGCTGGAACAGGACACAGGGAACAGAAATCCCCAATCCAAAGCAACCCAAGAGCCGGGAATAAAACTAAAACCAGAAGGGAATGATCAGGGAAGGCTCCAAATCCTTTTCCGGGGATCAGCTCCCTCCCACGGAGGACTCGGACACAAAAACGTGACGTTAAAAAAATCCCCATCCTCAAACTCCACGGCCACGGCCATAAAATCACAATTAGCTGAAAAGAGCCCCAATTTTTTTTTTTTAATTTTAATCCTCTTTTTATCCGTGCCAGGCATTTTTCCACCTCATCCATGGTTAATAAACAGCTCCCGCTCCAGCAGGATAAAAAAAAAAACAAAGAGGGAAAGAAGAAGAAGAAGAAGAAGCTGCCTCTTTAACGCACTAATTACGATCCCGAAGCGCTAATGGGATTAGCGGGCAGGATTTAGCGGTTGTCTCCCGCCAAATCATTAAGTGCCATTAGAGAAAATGAACTTCCCTGCTTCTCTGCGAGAGGTTTTTTCGGGAATCCGGATCCGACCCGGCGCGGCGGCCCCTGGAGCGCGGCGGGGCCCTGTCAATATTGGCGCTCGCCTTGATTAATTCGCTAATCAGGAGCTGCAATCGCCCGGCCCCGCTGGGAGGGGAGCGCTGGAGACGCCAGGAGAACGGGATCCGGTCGGGGAAGGAGCACGGGAATCGTGGAATGGGTTGGGATGGGAAGGACCTCAAAGCTCAACCAGTCCCAGGGACACCTCCCGCTGTCCCAGGCCTTGGACATTCCAGGGATCCAGGGGCAGCCACGGCTCCGCTGGGAGCCAGGAAGGCGGAGGGCGGTGAAATCACCGTGTTTGTGTCACCCTGAGTGACATTTCCATTCCCTGTGCAGGAAATCCGAGGAATCTCATTCCCATTTTGAGGAATCAGCAGCCAAAGGATTTGATGGAGTCCAAACCTCGTCCCAAGTCCATGCCAGGAGCACTGGAAGGTGTCCCTGCCCTTGGAATGGGACGAGTTCAAGGTCCCTTCCATCCCAAACCTCGATTCCTTCGCTCCTGGGAAAACCACATCCGGTTTACCCAGTGTCTCCGATGCTGCTGGGAAAATTTCATCCGGGATCAGCAGGGAATATCCAGTGACCACCCTGGGGAACAAACAGGGCGAGCTTTGCCCTCAGTCAGACCTGCCCTGAGCGTGGATCGGGGGCTGGAATGGCGAGAAAAGCAGGAGAAGGGAGAGGCTGCTCCTGGGAATGCGGGATCGCTCCTGGGAATGCGGGATCGCTCCCCGGGAATGCGGGAATGCAGGGGCTCCATCCTGACACCTCCTCAGGGACAGGAGAGGATGTCCCAAAGTGCCACCGGTCCCCTCTGCTACCCCCCGCCGAGGCGCTGTCTGAGCACGGGCACCAAAAAGGCTGGGAAAGGGATGGGAAAGGGATAGGAAGGGGATGGGAAAGGGATGGGGAAAGGGACAGGAAAGGGATGGGAAAGGGATGGGAAGGGGATGGGGAAAGATGGGAAAGGAGCGCGGCGGTGCCCGGGAATCCTTTCCCTGCCCAGCAGCAGCCTCTGCCGGCAGCGGAGCCGCAGAGCAGCGGGAATGCGGGAATGTGGGAATGCGGGAAGAGCCTGGAGAGCTCCGAACCCCGCCGGGGATGGAAGAGGCACCGGGGGACTCCAGAACATAAAGCGTCCTCTCCACGAGGATTTATAAATCCAAGAATCCACTTTCCAGCTGGAAGCTGATTATTCCCTCCTCGCTGACTCCCCCACGCAGCAGCTGGAAAATCCCCATCCTGCCCTCCCACCCCGCATCCCAGCGCGCCGGGGCTTTGCCAGGCAGCAATCCCGGAGCCCCCGGGTGCTCCTCATCCTCCCCAAAACGCGTTCCCGGCGGAGCAGAACCGACCCCACCCCACAACACCCCTGCGGAAAGGATTTTCCACGCGGAACCTCCAGCAAGATCCCGAAATTCAGGGATAAAAGTGCTGGGATGAGATTTGTCCCCTCAGCCCCGCGGGGACCCCACTTACTTGGGAGTGTGCGCCTCGTCCACGCGGTGGCCCAGCTGGAACTCGTGGGATTTGCTGCGGTGCAGCGCCGTGAAGCCGGGGATGAGGTGGATCAGCTTCCGCGACGAGGGCGGCGGCGTCCCGGGGGGCTTCAGTTTGTTCCTGCGGCGCACGGGGGGCGTCCCCGGCGGCGTCACGGTGGTGACGATGTTGGGGGTGCGCGGCGGCGTGTGGCGCTGCCGAGGGGACGGCGGCAGCGAGCGGTGGCCGGACTCCAGCGGGGGACACAGCCCCGGGTGGCCCTCGACGGTCAGGCGGTCCACGTGGGTGTACACGGGGCCGTGGGACGAGCCCGAGTGGCAGTGGTGCTGCCCGCACTTGGGGGGCACTTTGGGGCTGGGGTGCGTCCTGCCCCACGTGCCCGGCTCCGGAGCACATCCCGGGCTGTTCTCCTTGCCCGGCTCCGCGCTCGGCCACTGGATGGTCCAGTCCTGCTTGGAAAGGCTCCCTCCTGGAACGAGCACAGAGACACGGACATGCAGGGGGTGACAGCCGGGGAGTCCCTGCTCGGCGCTGGAGGGGTTAAAAATCCCAACCCTGGAAGTGTCCGAGGGGCTCGGAGCAGCCTGGGATGGTGGAAAGTGTCCTCGCCCATGGAATGGGATGGAACTTGAGGTCCCTTCCCAACCAAACCATTCCATGATTGATTCTATCCTGGCGTTGTATCCCAGCAAAAAGTTTCTCTGTGTTAGAGAATTCTGGAATGGTTTGGGTTGGGATGGAAGGGACCTTGCAGCCCATCCAGTGTCACCCCTGCCATGGCAGGGACACCTCCCGCTGTCCCAGGGGCTCCCAACCCCGTCCAGCCTGGCCTTGGGCACTGCCAGGGATCCAGGGGCAGCCACAGCTGCTCTGGGAATTCCATCCCAGCCCTCCCAGGGAACAATTCCTGCCCAATATCCCATCCATCGCTGCCCTCTGGCACTGGGAAGCCATTCCCTGTGTCCTGTCCCTGCAGCCCTTGTCCCCAGTCCCTCTCCAGCTCTCCTGGAGCCCCTTCAGGCCCTGGCAGGGGCTCTGAGCTCTCCCTGGAGCTTCTCCTCTCCAGGGGAGCCCCCCCAGCTCTCCCAGCCCGGCTCCGGAGCAGAGGGATGGATGAGCTGGCACGGAGGGAGAGGCGCCTCTGCCCAGTTTTTCCAAGCCCATCCCGGCAAAATCCATCTCCATGAATCCTCCTCCAGCTCCATCCCCCCCCGGCGGGAGCGGCCTGGGAAATGAGAGGCTTCTAATTAACGACTCCATAAATAAATGAAGATGGATGGGGAAGGTTAATCCCGAGCCTCACTCCCACTTCATGGATACAAATCCTGGCGTCGCGGAATCGGCTCCTGCCAGGGAATTTCGGCTTTTAGGGAGGAAACGGCTCGTTTGTTAATTAGGTTTTTAGGATGAGGGCGATCTTGTGGAGATAAAATGCAGATAAAATGCAGATTAAACGGCGTTTCCCAGGCAGTTGGTGCAGCCGGGGTTCCTTTGGGGGGGCTGCCGTATCCCAATGGATCTGAAATCCCAGGAGAGCGGCGCTGCCATCCTGGGGTGGTTTTCTATCCCCATCCCAGAAAATCATGGAAAATCCCAGAAATTCCCAGTCAGCTCCTCAGGGCTGGGCCAACCTCAGTATCATGGGGGCAGCCAGCAGCTCAAAATCCCTGGAATTCAGGGGATGGATGGATCCATGGATGGATGGATGGATGGATGGATGGATGGATGGATGGATGGGATGGATGGAAGCACCACAGCCCCCCCTCAGTGCACCCCAAAACCCCAGCCCCATCACGGCTCAGTCCCCGACAACCCGGGGGGACATTCCCAAGGTCCCAGCGGTGCCGCTGTGCCCATCCCAATCCCGCATCCTGCCAAAACTCAATGCCTGGATCACCGGGAATCTCGGAGCCAGCCTGGGATGATCTGATCCCATCACCCACGGCATCCAGGGAATATCCAACCCTGCCCTGGCCGAAATCCCACTGATCCCTGATCCCTGCCAGCCAGAGAGGGGCAGGGACTCTGCTCCCGCTCTCCCAGGGGACAAAAATTGGGAATTCCTGAGATGGAGCCGTGGGACTTGGCACCCATCTGCCATCCCAAATTCTCAAGAAATTCTGGGAGATTTGGTCTCTGCCACTGCCTGGGAGCTCCTGCATCCCTCAGGGCTCTGCCTGTCACCTCGCTGTCCCCAAGGCTGGTGCCACCCGTGGGACAGCACGTCTCCAGCAGGACACGGACCCTCGGGAGCCAAAAATTCCAAGGATCCTGATCCCCTGGCAATGCCGAAGGGGGAGAGCAGCGGGATGATGGACGGAGGGAAATGGAGCACCGGGAATGACAAACACTCCACGCCCGGTTCCCTCCGCTCCCGCTGGGATCCCGTGGAGCACCGGGAATGCCGGCAGCCCCGTTAGGGAGCAAACGGAGCAGCCGCATCCCACAGACCCCGGTGCCTCCATCTCCACCAGCCGGGAAAACTCCGGAGCAACCGGAGCAACCTCGCTGCAGCAAAGGCCGAGGCGGCTTTTCCAGAGCTGGGAATTCCCCGGGCCGGGCGGGATTTATTCGGAGCAGCCGTTAAAAGTCAGAGGTGTTTGAACAGAGAGCGGCCGAGAGCTTCCCCCGGGCGTTCCTCAAACAGCCGGGAGAGCTCCTGGAAATGCCAGAGGGAGGGAAGGGGGGCAGGAGCGGGATTTGGGGAGCTGCTCCACACCCGCAGGGCTCATTCCCAGCTCCCAACCCCTGGGATGCAGCTGTGCCCGAAGAGCCCCTCTAGAGGGGACAGGAGCCAGGCAGGGGGGTCTGGGGTCCCAAAATCCCGGAGTCTGGGGTCCTCAAATCAGGGGGCCTGGGGTCCTCAAATCCCGGGGTCCAGGGTTCCCAAATCCCAGGGTCTGAGGTTCCCAAATCCTGGAGTCTGGGGTCCTCAAATCCCAGGGTCTGAGATCCCCAAATCCTGGAGTCTGGGGTCCCAAAATCCCGGGGTCTGGGGTCCCCAAATCACAGGGTCTGGGTCCTCAAATACCGGGGTCTGGGATCCCCAAATCCCGAGGTTTCCTGCTGCCCCAGAGTCCCCCCGAGCTGCCACCACAGTCCCGGTTCTGTGGGGCCATCCGTGGGGATGGGCGGTGCCAGGGGATCCTGGAGCGTGTCCAGGGCAGGGAACGGAGCTGGGGAGGGGCTGGAGAATCCTGAGGGAGCTGGGAAAGGGGCTCAGCCTGGAGCAAAGGAGGCTCCGGGGGCCCTTCTGGCTCTGCACAACTCCCTGACAGGAGGGGGCAGCCGGGGGGTCGGGCTCTGCTCCCAGGGAACAGCGACAGGAGCACAGGGAACGGCCTCAGGCTGGGCCAGGGTGGAAAAATGGGAAAATTCCTTCCTGGAAGAGGCTGCGCAGCCCTGGCAGTGCTGGAGTCATTGAACAGCCCCGTGGATGTGGCACTTGGGGACACGGGGTTCTTAAAGGATCTTTTCCAACCCAAACGGTTCCGCTGTGACCCCTCAAGGCTCGGCCGGACCTGGGGCCAGCACAGACGGACCCCCCGGACCCTCCCCGGGTCCTCCCCGGTCCCGCTGTGTCCCCGCAGCCGCGGCCGGAGCGGCTCCGAGCGGCGCTGGAACGGCGGAGCTCTGCTGCCACCGCCCGGGAAGGGCTGGGAAATTCCCGGGAAGGGGTCTGGGAATGGGGGCTCCGCTCTGAGCCCGCGGGAAGCGCTGCTGGAGCTGCCGGGTGTCGGGGATTCCCCCTGAGCGTCCCGGCGGAGCTCCTGCAGGCACGGGGGGAAAGGGAATCCTGTAAAATCCTGGAATGGTTTGGGTGGGAAGGGACATTAAACCCATCCAGTGCCACCCCTGCCATGGCAGGGACACCTCCCACTGTCCCAGGTGCTCCCAGCCCCGTCCAGCCTGGCCTTGGGCACTGCCAGGGATCCAGGGGCAGCCACAGCTGCTCTGGGAATTCCATCCCCACCCTCCCAGGGAACAATTCCCTCCCAATATCCCATCCATCGCTGCCCTCGGGCAGTGGGAAGCCATTCCCTGTGTCCTGTCCCTGCAGCCCTTGTCCCCAGTCCCTCTCCAGCTCTCCTGGAGCCCCTTCAGGCCCTGGCAGGGGCTCTGAGCTCTCCCTGGAGCTTCTCCTCTCCCGGGGAGCCCCCCCAGCTCTCCCAGCCCGGCTCCAGAGGGGCTCCAGCCCTGCAGCAGCTCCGTGGTTTCCTCTCCTCCCAGAGCAGCTCCAGGATGTTCCCTGCAGGGATTGGGTTCCCAGCCGGCTCCCGGTGCCACCACAACGGGACGGTGCCACCCCGAGGGGACAGGGGTCACTCACCGGACTTGTGGACGCTGCGCAGGCAGGACAGGGAGGCGTTGAGCCGCGCGCACTCCTCGCTGTTGGCCCCGAACTTCTCCACGGTGGCGCAGACCTGGTCATCGGTCATGTCCAGCAGATCCTCCAGGCTCAGCTGCCCCGGGGCGATCTCCTGTGGGAGGAATGGCCGGGAATGAGGGAGGAATGGCCGGGAATGAGGGAGGAACGGGCCGGGAATGAGGGAGGAATGAGGGATGAAGAATAAACCACCCCGGAGCATCCTCTAAACCTCAGGGCACACCAGTGAGAATCCATTTTCTTCATGTCATGGACCCAAACCCACTCATTTTCCACCTGAATCTCCAAGGAAAACCTGGAGGAACTTGAGCTTTATCTCCAGTTTCCCCCCTGTTTCAGGTTTATCCAGACCTGGGAATGCCAGGATAACCCGCCCATGACTGGGATCGGGTCGGACCGGCATTTCCAACGGAATTCCCTTTTCCAGGGAGGTGGGATCACCTTTACGGGGGTCCTCGGTGGTGGGTGGGGTCAGGAATCCATCAAATCCTGGGAAAAGTCCCCAGAGGGGCCATTCCTTTGGCGGGTGGGGATGGGATGGGATGGGATGGGATGGGATGGGATGGGATGGGATTTGGGATGGGATGGCATCAAT
>VYZT01056719.1:35124-107346 GCA_013400735.1 Pomatostomus ruficeps | reverse complement strand
GGCAATTCAAATAAGCCTCATTTTTATCACACACGGCTGGAAGTCTTTTTCAGATCCAAAATTATATATTTTGTGTTTGATCAGGTTATTCTCATTATTAAGTGAGGCAAGTTTCAGAATAAAACATGCTTCCACAGCGGAAAAATTAGAGCATTTGAACTGAAAACATGTAAAAATGGAATTTTGTCTCTATACATGTCTATTTTATCTATATATGTAACATAAGAAAGTATTTCATATTTTTTCTTTTCTGTGTTTATCGTCCCATTACCTTAACCCAAAAAAATGCTTTCTAAATTAGATATGTTTTTTAGTCAACACCAGAGAGGGTTTGGAGGAGTAAGCAATCTATCAGGGAAAAAAAAAGGAAAACTCAAACCCCCAAATCTTTTCTAGGTCTGAGATTTTATTCCCATTCACTTTTGCAGTCACCAAGAGAGCTGTTGGCTCTTCTGAGTGCACCTTGAGGGAAATTCAATCCAGTCCTGAGGTCAACATGAATGTCAGCATTGCCTAGATGGACAGGTCCTGCTTGAGAGGTGCATGATCTATGGACTTTGCTGGTTAATTGCAAAGGGCTGAATGTGCCCTTTAGATTGCTCCTTCAGCTCATCTGAGACTTTGTACATTATCTTTGGGACATTAAGCACGGCAGGATGAGTCCTCCAGGGAAATTTTGCAGTGTTGCCAGCATTCTGATGGCTGTCCCTTGGAACACGATGTACTTCTATCTCCAGCTTCTGGAGTCATATGACTATGTGAGGATCTCAGCTTTCATGACAATGAAAAGTAGGTTTTTAGTCATTGAGACTGTAGAGAAAAGCTGACAAATGTGACCTCCAAAAGAAAAAGCATCAAAAAACAAATGAAAGGAATCTCAGCTATATCAAGAGCCTGAATTTTAACTGTATGTCTTAAAAACAGCATCATTTTGAGGACCAACTGTTAAATTTTGAATACATGGAATTTTCTGGAAGAGGGAAAAAATTCCTCCTTGCTTTTTTCTTCTTCACTCCTTGTGCTTCTTCCTCCCTTTTTAAGGCTCCAGCCTGTTGCTTATGCTCCTTGATTGTTCTCAGTCCGGAGCTGCCATTGGACACCAGTCAGGCAGAGTGTGAGTACTGGGAATTTTCCGGGTTTACAAAATGTTTTCCTTGCATCTGCCAAAGCCAACGGCAGCCGCCGCTGAACACGTGCCACTGGAAAATCACAAGCAGGCTGGCTGCCAAAGATACAGAGCTCTTCGGACTGAGGCACGTCAGGGTCTTGTGAGTGTGAGAGGACACGGAGCCGTGTCTGAGCCGCCGGGGCACGGCACATCCACGGCTGCCTCCCAGCCGGGAGTGCTGGGGCCGGGCCAGGCGGGACCGCAGCCCCGCACAGAGCGAGCCTTGTGCGAGGACGGCCCGTCCGCCGTCCGAAGGGTGCGTTTGTGTGCCATGGAGCAGTTTAAGTGGCAGCAATGTGTTCTGCACGGAATAAACAATCTCGGCAAATGGCTTGCTGACATTCAATCGCAGTTCAGCAGCGACATCTCCAGCACCCCTTGAACCTCGTGCCAAGCCATTAAACCCTCTCGCTTGGCAACGGGCATTTGCAAAAAGAGGCTAAAAAGGAAGCTACTGAGTAATTATGTACTGTGAGCACAAGAAGAAAAGTGTCACCTGTGTGGTGTGGGGAATTTAAAATTTATACTGTCCATGTATGTACATACCCTCTGGCAGTGCTCAAAACTGGGAGAAAGACATCTAAAAGTATGGAATTTTTTGTCCGAGCTTTAAATGAGATTTGACACACAGGATCTGGTGAGGAAATCCATTTACTATTCCACTTGTTACTTTTAATTTTTAGCAGCTTAATGAAAAAAATCAAATTAATCTCACAGAAGGTTTTGTTAAAATTTTTAGGGCCTAAATTCTGCCTTCCATTAACTATATGCATTTTAATCAGGTGCTTGAAATTCATATCTTAATGTAGATTATGTGTGCATACGTTATGTGCCAAGCCTATATATATCTGTTTGAGGGAGCTCCTAAAAGACCCAAACCTTCTGTTTTGGATATTAACGGGAAAGTAAGGAGAAGGTAGAAATTTTAGGCACTACGTATAGCCAAGAATTTGGTGCATGCTCAGTGCAGAAGGGATGAAAGGAGGAAACACAAGTGGATTCATGGATTTGCAGAACCAGCCAAGCTGGGACAGCCTCACGGTTTGCTGCCTGTGCCCCTCAGAGGTTGTTGCAGTTTTATGTACTGAAATGCTGCCTGGGGCTGACAGAGTACCAGCAGGACTGATTAAACCAGCTACTGGAAAAATCCCCAGGAAGCTCGTCAAAACACAGCATTTCCAGCGCTGAAACACGATCCGTGTTAGTGCCTCGAACTGACTCCCGGGCTTGGCTCTTTCGCGTTTCCCGTCGCACACGGAGGCACAGCCGCCCGTGACAGCGAGGCGGCAGCGCGGCGGGTGCCCCCCGCAGCTCTGGGCACAGGTAAGGCACGTCCCGCAGCTGGGCACTGCTGAAGGACACATTGCAATGGCACCAGCATGTACAAATGACCCCACAGTGACCACACAACTAAAGAACATAGATCTTCCTTCTAAACTTTCTGTTCTTCAAAATTTTCTCCAAGTAAAGGCTCATTTGTGTGTATGATGAATCGCTCATAAAATGGCTTGTACAGCAGGATGCTTACAATAAAACGGATTTGGAGCATAAAAGGCCACATTACTGTTATTTCCCTGCCTGCCTGGCTTCTTGCCAGCCTCCTGCTGCCTTCCAGCTCCCATCACAGGAGGCTGGAAAAATTCCCCCAGGACTGATTAACATGAGAGAGACCTGTGAAAAATGGAGGCGGTATGAAGGAAGGAGGTGATAGCTGAAGGGAGAAACCAGGCTTGTGAGCACTGACACAAGAAGTTAAGCGTCTGGAGAGGTGGGAGAGCAATAAGAGTCTCTGCAAGAGGGACTGAGAAGGAAATCCCAGGCAACTTCTCTCTCCATGGGTGTTCCAGCCCTCCCACAAAAATGCTGCTTTGATATGAGAAAAATTCAGGAGTGGCAAGGAGAGCTGCCTGCCCTCGAGTGCTGTCAGTCAGCAAACTGGGGAGGCACTCCAGGGCACAACCTGGGCATGTGGACATGCTCCCAAGTAATTCCCAGGCATATTTCAGGAGTGATGGTGGTCCAGGGATGGCTACCACCAGGTCTCAGAGCCACCATGGTTTGGAGCTGAGGCTTCATGAGCAGGAAGTCAGATAACACCGTGTCAGCTGGCTCAGAGGCCAGGAAGGCCCCAGCCACATTTCAGTTACTGCAGCTGAAACATCTTAGGAAATGAAGGTTTTCTGCTGCATCTTATACTACATTTTACAATGCATTCATACTGCCACATGCCACATTAATAAGGTCTAGAAAGTTAAGAAAACTTTAAAAAAATTGAACTGGGGAAAGTCTTACAGCAACTCTCATACATGATTTCTAAAAATCTTTCTATGAGAGCCAGTTTTCTACAGTCCAAGTACTTGAAAATCTGGACTTGTAAGGTCACATATAGGAGATTTTTCCTTCTGTTTTCCCTGTGATATTGCTTTCCTAGGATAATTTGTCAACATTGCAATATCTTCTTTCTTAAACAGTATCCTCCATTGCTCTATTTTCCTGCCAGAAGTTGTGCTGTTGAAGCCTGCAGTGTGACAGGCAGGTGTCAGTAGTGGCCCAATTTATTCCCTGACTCGAAGCAGCAAGGAAAGGCCAGGGTCACTGTGTGCCTGCTTGATTTGTTTCTGATGAATGTCAAGTGCTGAGGCAGTCTTGAGGAAAGATGTTAAACGTGCAGCTACCAAACTACAGTGCCAAGAGTGCAGTTTGCTTTTTCTACATGAAGATAAACTTGGCCAAGCTCTTGGCTTGCACCAAAAGGGAGTTCACCCTTGCATTTGAAAGACTATGAACTTTTGGACTAAGGATTTATGAACTGAGTAGCATTTGCATTTAATGACATTAAGAAAGGTTTTTTCATTTATATAGGCTGCTTGAGACTTGTTCAGTTTGTTTCATTTTCTGGAGAATTTAGTCCAGTCAAATAATAACTGAACTAACTACATAGCAATGTTTTAATTTTTTTATATCCTCTGTTTCAGTTTTCACTTTACTTCTCATAGCTGTTTGCATTTTATTTAACCTGTATGTATTTTTGCAATTTATGATCTAAAATATATGATCTACCCAGTGCATTTCAATGCTTTCAGTTTCTTAACAGAGTCTGTAACAATACTTATTGTGTCTCATTTGGCAGACAATATTACCTGTTTGATGATCTGTATTCATGTACAGTTATTCCACCCAAGTCCACAGACTTCCTTTCTCACCATTTAGAATGAAAAATACTTGTACTGTTGAATAGATTAATTTTTATTTTATGGCCTGATGTCCATGACCCGGATTTGAGTTATAAACCTGTCATTTTTCAGGGCTGATTATCCACTGATTGCATAAGCTATTGTTGCCAAGATAAATTTAGAATTCATCTGAAAATCACAATTAATCATTTGACCAGCTCTACAAATAAGGTCAGCCAACATCTCCTGTCCCTAAGTTCAATAAGTTTGCTGCCAGACTATCTTCTGAGTTTTATCTGCCTTGATTTGTGTTATAATCAGAAATATCTCATTTCAGATTCAAATTACAACACTAACTCAAGTGTGTTGGCAAGCCTTTTAAAGACTTGCATATTCTAAATATGTGCATAGATGATAGAGTAGCAAGATCTGAAATAATTGCTATTTATATCCTTCCATTGTTTTCTCCAAAAACAGTACTTTAGACTTAGATATTGTTTTCAAAATGATTAAGCTGACTTCTAAAATGTTTTTCCTAAAATGTTTTTGTTTTTTTCAATTCCAATAATGCTTCACGACTATTTCCATCTGGTAGTAATAGTCCTGTTTATTCTGGAACATCTTGGTTTATATTATGCCTCTGTGTAACAAAATCTATTGAAATCATGCAAAACACCAATCTCCCTGCCAAAGTCAATAAAATTACTACTTGTTGAAGAAAATAGTAAACAACAGAACTTTATAATGATGTCATTAGCACATCCTTTGTCAACAGTTGGGAAATCTGGAACCTTCAAGAAAAATAAGGAAGGAAAAAACAGTAATGCATTCAGCTCAGTTGTATAATTAATTATACATAAACTTCTAATGAGATTTGGTTAAAAATGCAAACAATTTTATAGCAGCATTAGCTTCACAGCAGCATAGCAGCAGTAGTTCAGCAAGTAGAGTGGATGCTGTGTTTTATCTATCCATCAAATAAATGGGCACATTTTAAAGATTCTTTAGTGCTGAGAGTCAGTGTGCTGCAGCAGGCCCTGAGCCGATCTTGAGTTCAGTTCAGGAGTCCAATTTGCTACATTTGGGAGCTCCAAAGGCATCTTGTCCTGCCCTGCGTTTTCTGCTGGGAGTAGAATTCTACTCTTTGTGTTCAGACACTCCTGGGATGTTCCCTCAAAACACCTCCTGCTTTGTGCCAGCACAAGGTTTTTTTGCATCCATTTGGCACAAAAAAATCCTATTTATGGGTTTATTTTTTGTCCTGATCAGTTCAAATGTGTGACAGTATAACCTTCTGCAGAAAAGAGTTCAGCCATGGGTGGAGCATGTCTATTTAGCTGTCAGTGCCAACCAAGCAACACATAAAACACCAGAAAACCCAGGGGTAGGCTGAAGCATGAGAGACAGATATTGCCTAAAGTGGCATGATATGGTCAAAACTGAATTTACTAGGTTAGTTCTCAGAGATTACTGTCAAGAAATCAAGAGAAGGAAGAGGGAAGGTCTTTTCTGGTTTCTAGATTCATAAAAAGTAAACTAATAATAGACCACAGAGGTGTGTTTTGCTGTAAGGTACAGATCACACGCAGTACTAAATACAGTGAGACCAGTGTCTACTCAGAGATGCTACTGATGATCCACACTGACCTTAAGTGGTCTGGCTGCAGCAGAGAATATTTTCTACCTCCTTGCCACCCTGTGGAAATCAGTATCTCTGGCATTCTTTAAATCATCATCCCTGTCATTCTTAATGGCTTCCCTTCATCCAGGAAATTCTGTTGGGTTTCAGAGATGACAAACATAAATAACTAATTTATTAAATTTATAAAGACCTCCTTATCCTAAAAATGGGCAGTTTCCACCGTGTGCACTGTCCCAGCTCGCCACTAGATGGTAGAACAGGACTCCGCACTGTCCTGCAGCTGCCCCGCATGCCCGACAAACCCTTCCAAAAAGCAGCTGAATCTATCTTGCCTGAAGATTCATAACTCTGCAGTACAACTTAGAATTCTTATTCCAACTGCATACATCATATTCCTTGTCCTTTATAGTTAATTTTATCTTCTAGAACTCTGTCTTCAGCGCTGGTTTTCCAAGGAGTACTTAGAGAACAAGGTACAGACCAGCAAATTGCACAGGGGAGGTCCCGTGGTACCCGGCCAACACCTGTAGAGTGATGAGCTGTGGAAATTAAGCCACAGGATTCGTCTGTAAACTGTGATCCCATGTGGGAAATCATATTGCCTGGGAGGCATGAGCAGCTATGAGAAACTTCTGCTCAGAATCATCCTCCAGACGAACTACTGCCTCTCTGGGAAGGGCTGTGTTCCCTCTTGTTTGTCCTTCGGAAATGTACACAGAAATGTGGAGGGTAGGGGACACGACCACCTGCCCTTCAGTGGCTTCTACAGGTATTGAGGAGAATAACAAGAATTTTTCCACATGCAGTAGGAGAAAATTTAAATTCAAGGCAGCAATGTAAAATGCCTAGATTTTCTCTCTTTTTTTTTTTAATGATACATTAAAAAAAATTAGTATCTTGGAAAATCTAACTTGTACTAGCCACAGAACTTAAAACCTACTTGGATATGAAAGATGAATGGCACATGCAGTGAAATACATCACAAGGACTTTCTGCAAAGATCAAACACATTAAAGAGTGATTTCCAAACTCCTGGAGAAAAGGCAGAGGTGTGCTACAAAAGTCAGGGAAAAGGAACAACATAATGTTATTATTAGAGAGACAACGAGAAATAAATGGAATAATAAATATACTCACAGGTCTAAAGAGGAAAGATTTAAAGCATCAGAGTGCACAAGCAAATAAAATTATGCAGATGCTTGAAAACATACAGAGAACTAACAAAATGCAGCTCATTACATTACAAGATACTATCTGTAGACAGTCATGTGGCAAGTAAGGTTTATTTACAGTGGGAGAAAGAAAAGCACTTTCTTCACCCGGTGTTTCCAGCCCTGCTGAACAGCCAGTGCTGCGGACAGAGCAGTCCTGGGCAATGGTTCCTCCCCTGCCAGATAAGCATTAACTTAATCACCCACTCTTGCTTTATCTATAAACACAGAGCTCAGGACTTCCCTGAATTAATCCTTGTTTGGACTGCGTAGGGGATTGGATGGGCAAAGAACACCATGAACCATCAGGGTTTTTTTCCACTGTATCACAAATAAGAATATTGCAAATATTCTGAACTCCCTATAAAACAACTTCCAGTGTTTGTCTTCTGTTGGAACATATTTTCAGAATCTCATACTTTATGTTCAATATAAATCATATTTATTGATTACATGCAGGAATGCAGGATCCTTTTGGTAACTGTCTCTTAGTATAAATCTCTGCCTTCCCTGTGTCTACTCCCTTGTGCAGTTCAAGCCAGCAGTTATACCTTCAGTTACCCTTCATTTTGCTAAGCCACCCAAGTTCTTTCAGTCTTAGAAAATGAGCTCTCTGAGACTCTTAATCACCCAGGTAGTTTGAATCAATCTTCCACAGGCATTAGTAAATTACACTGTTGCACAATGCTCCAGGGGAAGCCCCTCTCTCCTCGCTCGGGGGCACCAGCACTTTCTGTCTCTGTAGCACTCATGTCTCTGGGGCAGCCAGGAATCCCACTGGTCTCTCCCACAGCTTTGTCAGATACCATGAAACCAGCTACATAGGCATGTTTTGTCCTTTTTTTAACCTCCAAAGGATGGCATACTGAGAATTATTTTTTTTCACTAATAGTATTGATTTTCAGTTAAAGCACAGTCAGTTACCTGCTTTCTAATTGAATCAGTGATTACATGAGTTTTATATCCTTCTAGAGTCATCAAATACCAGGCAAAATGCCTCACAGAACCTGAAACTATGTTACAGTGTCAAGTATTATCAGCTCAGTGTTTTGATCAGCTTAAGCATCAGCTAATCAGCAAAAACTGACTCCCAAATGACCATGCAGCTTGACATTAACTGTATTGTTCTAATTTAATTCTCTGTCAAGAGGGTTCTGCATCAGTCACCCCATCTCTTTTCTTAGGAATAGAGATAAATGGATAGGCCCATATTGCCATAGCATTCAGACATCTGGATCTCAAACAGTGTTTCAGAGACGACCGTCAATCATTGTCCACATTAAGAGAACTCCTTTATCAGCCCTGTCCAAACTGGGGTTGCTGGGTACTGACAACTGATATAGAAGCTGTAGCAGATGTGACTCAGCAGTCCCCTGAGCCCTGCTGGAGTGGAAAGGATTTATTACTTGATTAGCATGTTAATACTGTCCTGCTTTTTCCCAAGTACAGAATACAGTATTGGCTGTTCCTGCTTAATCTTTTTCACTGTCTCTCTCTTGTTGGGTTTTTTTGTTGTTTGTTTGTCTTTTTGGTTTTGTTTCTTTAGTTGATTCCATCATTTCTGTCTGTTTACTTTGGTGTAAGCCCTTCTCTCCCTCCTCTGTTTCAAAAATGCATCAATGTTGTCCACAAGCCTGTGGAACATACACTGGTCCTGTGGCACATTTGCTTTCTTACTGATTTTCTTCAATAGGCTATCTTCTAATTTATATTATTACCAACTTCTCCCTTCTCACATTTGTGCTGTATTTTTTATACTTCGGTCACTTTTTTCCCAAGTCAAGCTGATTTTCCAATCAAAATAACTCTCTTTTTTTGTAGTGGACTTTTTCAGTGCGCCTAACAAATATGCAGTCTTCCTGCTTAAACTCTTCCTTGCAGAGATTTGATCCAGAATTAGTTTCAGGGTATGAAATTAGCAATTTGGAAGGGCCACCTGTATTTTAAATGTTTGGTATCACTTTGGAATTAAATCCACTAGCAGAAATGTTCCAAAATACTTTTAACCTCAGGGGCAAGGTAAGTTATATGGAGTGAAAAATTAAGAGCCTTTTCCAATTTTGAATTAACGAGCCCACAGCTAAAGCATTGTATATAGTTCAGAGTACATCCATACTGGACATATGACATCTGAAAAGACTTGAGGAAGACAAAGCATGTAAATCAGGACTGAGAGCATTTTTGAAAAATGCTTTAAATAATGAAATGGCTTTAACTAACTGACAAATGAAAAAGGAGAGTAATCAAACAAGTGCGTACATGTATTTTTAGGGAGATGCATTGCTTACAGGGTTTAAGTAGAATATGTGGAAGAAGGAAGACAGAAAAAAATTACAGAGGCTTATTGGATGGGAGGACAGGGAGTTACTTGGTTCAGCTAGGCTGAACTAAGATTTTATATGGCATTTATATATGGAACAGATTTTCTTTGGCATGGAGAATGAAGCAAATAGGTTCATCAAGTAGATGAATCAAGAAGATGAGCAAATAGATATTTCACCTTGGTCTGTCCCTGGTTTTATACTCCTGTTTGACTCCTTAAAGGCACTGGCTGTCCAGGCAGTGAAGCTAACCAAGGTGGTTTGAACCTCCAGCACTGCTTGTCTGGATCATGGTGGATTATCTGTGAAATTTATGTACTATTTAACAAAGAGGTGAAAGAAAGGAAAGAGCCATCCTGTCCACAGCTTTAACTTGGACTCCCTCCAGGATCCATAGCAGCAGGCAGATGTCAGCACCTCTCTTGGTCATTGCACAGAAAGCTAGGGTCAAAAATTCTCCTTGAACTGCATGAGAATGGCAGACCCTGTTGCCATTCAGGCAGCTTGCAGCAGTGCAGCTCTAGGCCAGCTGAACACCAGCTCTGCTACAATTCTTACAGGTAGTCTCCAGCCTGGAAGCTTCCTCCTGTATTCCCACTTTTGGCTGGCCTCCCATGACTTATTCGCAGTAATAACATCTGTCACAGAACAAACTCAGTCAAGCCCCCAGCCACCACAGCCCTGAGCAGTCCTTCCTTACCTGTCAGTAACAGGTCCATAGAGCACCTCAACTCGTCAGCCCCAGAACTGGAGAGCTGCAACCCCCTCAGCAGCTCCATCTGAGCCAAGGGAGAGCTGATCCTGGCAGTGCTGGGACTGGGACCCCCACCACACCACCACCACCACAGCTGAGCACACATCTGCTGCCCTGTGGAGGCTGCTGGCCCTCTTTGGCACAAGTTGCTGCACCCTCTAACTACACCCAGGAGCTGGACCCAAAGCCAGCTCTTCCACTGACATCTCCTCAGCACCTTCATCTATTCTGCCTGGCAGGAGTAACGGGCTCAGCTGGGTACCCAGGACCTTTGGCCAGGATCTGCTTGCAGTTCTTGCTATAGCTGGCAGATCAGGTGGATCCTGCTAGAAGCAGCCACAGCCTCCTGCAGCCACCTCTTCCCAAGGCAGCACCAGACACCCTGACATTCCTCAGAGGCCCCCAGCAATCGCAGAAGAAGCTCCTACAGGATTTTGAATCAGAGCCAGGAAACTGCGGCAGCAAGCGCTGTGCCCACGGCCACCTTGGCTATCCATGGTATTTGGCCAGGGAAGAGGGAAGAGGGCAGCCCCTCTGACAGTCCTCAAACCTGCTTCAGCATGAGTTTTAGCTCTACACTTTTACTGATTATTAACATAATAGCAACAAAGTGCAGTCACAGAAAACAATTAAAGCTTAAAAAGTCAAAGGTAGTCGATGAGATTTTGGCAAGCACATGGATTGTCAGGTGCCTGTGCCTTGTTTGCCACCAAATCATCAAGCTCAAGGTACGGCATATATGACTGTCCAAAGTGTGCTGGGTGGGGAGAGAGGAAGAGGCTGAGGAAGGGAGAGAGGAAGAAGTCACTGCCGCCTCACCGCACAAAATAGGCAATGTTGTTCCCCCTTGTGAGAGTCACCGCAGCATTTCCCCAGCGCACAGACAAGGCTGAAGAGCCCCAGCTGGGTGTCTATGGGTGGGTCCCTCCCCATCTCCAGGTGAGGGGGTGTGGCACGGGGTGCCCTATAAGGAGGTGTTGGGGATGCTGTAGTGCTCAGCTAGTGTTGGCCCTGGTTCCTGCTGGCTGCCTTGGTCTCTCCCATGATGGTGGACTTCAGAACACTCTTGGAGCCTCTGGGCTTTGTTAAGGTCCTTGAATGGGTGAGTGGAGCTGGAAGGGCCCGGGGGGGAGGGGGCTGTTTCCTCTGCTTCCCTGGGCCTGGCTTTGCTCCCATGCCTGGGCTGGATACCCCTGGAGAGGTGTGAGCTACGGGGCTGACAGACCCCGCCCCAGGCAGCTGGTGCTGGGTGTCCAACACTGGGCTGCTCCTCAGCCAAGCCCTTGGACTGCAGATACATAAGTTCAATGTGTTAATTCCAGGTGTGTTACAGCAGTTTGTGCTGCTGTGTGTTCTGATGATTGGGGGATTAGGGCCTGGCTAGTGAAAAAAGGGAAAATAAGAGCTATTTAGAGAGTCAGGTTGATGTGTGATACTCTGAGCATATACTTTCTAGTTACTTGAATTTACAGTCGTGCATATGTGAGATTTGTAAAAATATTTTCTTTATCAACTGCAAGAAATACTGTGCTGGCTGTTAGCATTAAAAAAAAAAAAAAAAAAAAAGCCAACAAAATATGAACTGCCCCCCAAAATTTTTTTCTCTTAAACTGAAAATAAAATAAACAGAAAGCACTTTCAAATGGGCTTTGGTTAGTAGTGTTGCTCATGCCTTTGGATTTTAGAAATTCAACATTTTCTTCTTGACATTACTTCATACTACAGCTTTGCTAACTGTGTTGGTATTTCTTGTCTTCTTTAGCTATTTCAGGTAAATGTTGAGTTTGCTTCCTTTGAGCTCTAGTGGTGTGCACTAATGTGTTTGTGTATCAATTCCTGTAGATTCTTGCCGTCTTTGCTTTTGCCACATGTGGAGGCTTTCAAGGTGAAACTACACTTCTAGTTTCCTGTGAAGGTGTGGTAAACAAAACAGTTACAGCTGTTTTTGCTTATCCATTCCGGTGAGCATTAGCTCTTCAGTTATTACTTGATAATTATTTATTATTCCCCCTTTCCCTGTCTCCTTATGAACACATACTTACTGTATAAATGAAGATGTGAAACTTCTGT
Organism: Pomatostomus ruficeps; assembly: GCA_013400735.1. Classification (NCBI taxonomy): domain Eukaryota; kingdom Metazoa; phylum Chordata; class Aves; order Passeriformes; family Timaliidae; genus Pomatostomus; species Pomatostomus ruficeps. The sequence goes on along the minus strand of VYZT01056719.1, from coordinate 95,007 downwards.
CTTGCTCTGGAGCAGCAGTAAAGAAATATTTAGCTGTAATTGTTCAAAGAATTGTAGTTTTTAGTGCCCTATAGAAAGATGTAGGTAGAAATGGCAACAGGCTGGGTTATGCTTTGTATGACTCTACCTTAAGCTGTAGTCTAGCAGTGCATGAATGCTACAGAAAGTAATTAGTAAACAAAACAACACAATCAATTTTAACAGCCTAATTCTTCATCAATTTAAGATTATTTTGAATGTGCCATAATGCTATTTTTGTTCAAAGACTGAATGGCAAGTTCTTTTCAGTTTATTCCACCTTTATCTTGGTGAGGATGTTGGGCACAAAAAATTTAAATACTTCAGAGTCATTGCAGTGCTCTTGTAGAGACAAGCTCCTTTCCTGGAGCAGGAGGAAGAAGGCTCCCTCTTTGCTCTTGCAACTGCACAGCTACGATGAATGCAGGGTTGGTGTTCCATATGTCTTCAATAAACATAAGAACAGAAATAAATATAGAGATGGCTTCAGTGGCCAGCCAGTGAAAACTACTACAACAGTATAGAAATTGGTCACAAAACACAACATTGTAACAGCATTTGGAGGGGAGAGTGGGGAACTGAAATAATTCTGTGCTGGTCACAGAGTGATCACTGCCAGAGACACAGGCTTTACTTATTCAGCTTTAGTGCTTGCAATTTTTTTGTAGCTGTAATGTCCTTTAAGTCCTGATCACCTTGTTTAACTGCCAGTCTATGAAATAATGTTGTTAAGCCTGCTTCCAAATTGGGGATTTCTTGCTCAGCTTCTCTAAAAATTAGATTAGGATTCTTCTCCTGAAGGTACTGTTATGTATCTCACTGTAGGATTGGACACAATCTTCAGGTAGCTTTACAGACCTTTGTATTGCATAACTGATTATTTATATATATTCTTTGGAGTAAACTTATACCATCAGAATGCTGAAGCATTGTTATTGTGAAGCATGAAACATAATTATATGGAGTTTCCACTGTATAGCAAACTCTAACTACGTGGATATAATCTTCACAGGTTGGATACTTCTGCATTTAGTGCACCAGACCCAAAAGGCTGTGGTGGCACTTGGATTGACGTCCACCTCATGGGCAACTTCTCCTCTTCTGCACGGTTCTTTGTTACACTGGCAGCCTTGGTGTTCCTCTACTGCCTTACTGCCCTTGTGGTATATATTGCATGTAACCATGAGTATCAGCAAAATAATAAGTTTCCACTAACTGTAAGTAATACCAAGATATTTTAATGTTTTGACTTTGAAACTACAAAGAGATGAGAAATATTAATAATGCAAGAAGAATTGGTGAATATCCAGTAGTTACAGAAGTTAAATGGAGTGTGAACACAAGTGTCTTGGACTGGTCACTGCAGCACTGGAGCAGAAAATGGGACCCAAAGCCCTTGGCCATCCATGGCATCACACCTTTTGTAGTTATTGAAACAGTGGAATGAGCTTTCACTTTTTCAGGTGAACAGTACCTTCACCACAACTTTTCTTTTGTATCCTGTATTTGAATAAACAATTGTTCCATAGGTTAATATGAGAGTTTTCTCTGTATACAGCACCTGTGGCAATTGGCAGAGGGAAATAGTTACCTTGTGAATTTTAGTCACCTTCAATATTGAAGCTCTGGATGAGAAATTTCATACCATGCTTGAAAATTGATTTAGTGACCATTCAAGTCAAATTTTAGCATATCAGACATCCAGATATAAATCCTCTGCCCTTCTCGTATCACCCTCATTTCACTAAACTTTGACTTAAATTTTTATAAAATAAGTGCTAGGCATCTGATCTTAGAAACAGATTTCTTACAAAGGTTTAGATTGCCTTTTGCATCTACCAAGCACGAGCATATAGTTTTGTAGCTGGTTATCATCACTGAGTTGTAATTATAACATTGTTAGTAACTGCTGCAGTGCTAACCATCAGAAGCAAATTTAGTTATCTTGGTAATATAATTGATACTGTCTCTGCCTTGCTCTCATGTATATTCCTACATTTTTTTTTTACCTATTAATGAGTATTTCTCTTGTGTAGGACTTGGCTATCAGTGTCTTGACAGCCTTTCTGTGGCTGGTCAGTACTTTTGTTTGGGCAAAGGCGCTTGCTGACATCAAAGTGTCCACAGGAGCCAGCATTATTCCAGAAATTGAATCTTGCAAAGCACCAGGAACAACTTGCCATTTTCTTTCTGTGACCAGCATGGGAATTCTGAATGTGTCTGTGGTATGTATGCCTTCTACCATATGGGCACAATAAGTGTTGGAAAACAACAAATGATACCTGAGAGTCCTGTTCTACTGATTGCATGTGTTGCTCTGTGTTAAGATTTCTTCATGGGTTGTTAGTCATTCAGGTCCATTAATACTGTGGTAAAACACTGAGCAAATCATTTCTTTGAGAAAACAAGTTTTCTTCTAAGGAAAATGAAGAGAAACAATTTGTAGGATCTACTTCTAGAGCTGTTATATGCAGCATTTCCAGAAGCTTTTGAGTGTCTGTTTATGCCTGCAGCCAAGAGCAACTTAAAATATCTTACTGAGCCACCCAAGTCATTTGATGACTGATAGAAGTAAGGAGGAAATGTTGTGCTGATGCTGAACCTAGCTTTTTACTCAACTGAGTATTTTTACACATCAAATTGAGGTTCCTTGTAACATGGTGGTATGAAGCTCATGTCCATACAAAGGAGCCTTCATAGCAGAGCAAATTAGGCTTATTGTATGATATTCCTAGGGAATTCTGCTTTTCAAAACTCAGGCTGTTATTCATTGTTCCAATAATTATTTTTCATGTGGTCTGAGTGTGTATATGCAGAGGTACTCAATGACTGAAAAGAATTTGTTTAATTCTGTGCAAAGGATAGAGTAAGTTTGACTCTCTAGCCTACAAAGAACTCTGTTAAATGGCTAAAATAGCTTATAATACTGTGAAGATTGAGGAAATGCCTTGTCCAAATGAAAGGGGTGCCAAAGATAGTGCTTGTTTCTGGTTTGCCTTGAAGGCATATTCTGTCTTCTTTTAAAAAAAGAAAAACAAAAACCAATCAAACACAACAAATTTAATATTGCCTTCCCCCCCCCTTTTTTTTTCTTTACCCTACAGGTGTTTGGCTTGCTTAATATGATCTTGTGGGTAGCAAATGTTTGGCTTGTATACAAGGATACCAGCTTGTACAACCAATGGAACAGAATTTCTGAAAGTCCAACTGAAAGAGTATAAAACCAAGTTGATATTTTGAAGTGCTTCCACTTTCACATCACACTACCCAAGAGCATGGAGCCATTAGGATTTCATTTGAATAATAACTGATAATTCATACAGACTTCTATTTTGTTCTATGGTTTGACAAAAGGTCTTGGGTACTCCAACCGAATGTTTAATTATCAAGAAATATATTATGTCTTTCAAGGCTGTGTAGCATTATATTACAGTTTTTGAAGAGCAAAATGAAGAGGTTATCTGGATGCTGACCCTTTCTGGTTCTTAAATTAGCCTTCTAGGAGGGATGGGTGAGGAGCGACTGTATCTGGATTATTGCAGCATCATCTTTAGTTCTGACAAGCTTTGTCTGAAAAATTGAAAGTAAATTCACCCAGGGCATGTGAAAATGCAGTTCAGTTTCTTCCTACCACTGATACCTTGCAAAAGTCACCTGAATGGAATTCATAGCTCTGTCGAAGTGGCAGCCAAAATGTGTAGGTTTCCAGATACTCCATTCAGATCACTGTATCGAATCTGCTGCTGGGCCTGTCAGAAAGGACATCACTTCTATATTTAATATGTTGTTACTGTTTGATGGCTTGGGACAATCTCTGAGCAAGGAGATTTGTTGAATGAGTTCATAGCTTCTCGTATCACTAATACGAGAGTTTGTATATGTGTGCAATAGATGATTTAAACACATGAAAGAGGTGGGGGAGGGAGCAAAAGTAAAGTATGGCCCAAAACACTTCCAAATACTGTAGAAATCAAAGCTGATATATTCTGCTACTGCTGAGGTTTGAGGTGCATGGTCAAAGTTTGTGTGTGAAAGGATGTAAGGGGAGATGTCTACATATGACTAATTCTTCATTGATGTTGTTCAGCTCATTCACTGGGAACAATATTTGGGTCTTCTCATGTGGGCTTCTTTACTAAGGTATCTGACTCACTGTGAATTGCTCAGAACAAATGTTTTGACAAACCTAATAAGAAAAGTGTTCAGGTTTTTTTTGGTTTGTTTAAATAGTTCATGATGAAAACAGAGGTAATAGTGTGTATATAATGCAAATTGTAATTTTTCCAGTGAGCCAGAGCTTTTGACCATCTGATAGCAAACTTTAGTCTCAAAGAGCTTAATAAAGTCATTATGACAGCTGCTGAAAGAATGTGCCTTCGGTCCTTACTGCTGTAGCAGTGGATGCAAATGCCTTGGCTTTGTGTCTTCTGGGGCATGGTTTTAGCTATTGCTGCCAATGTTGGCTGCAGGAGTTACCTGTGCTACAGGGGAGGGGCTTTTACACTGGGGCCCTGTGGCTTTTTGTAAAGAGGACTTTGTATCACTCCTGCAGGCTACTGCTGCCTGGTGCTGCTCAGCACTTCTTTCTGTCAGCTCAGAGCAGGGTCTTTTATTACTTATGACTATGCAGAATATCATTTGAATTCTCTTTTGGAAGAGCTAGTAAGTGCAATTTTCACTTGTTTGTATCACTGTGCATGTTTATTTATTTAAAAACACAAATTTCATACTAAAATCTAAAACGCCTATTTTCATAATCTATAGAAAACAAATATGGTCATTATTAATTTAATTAGGTTTTTCAATCTTTGGAATTTAAGGTTACACATGATGTGGCTAAAATATTCTTTTTATTACCCTTTAATATTTTTAACAGAACTATGTTCCTGTCTATTTCTTATGTGCTTATCTACTTTGTCACAAACAGACCTGTTAGTCATTGGCTAGTTATAAAATGGTAATTGTGAGTATTTTTGCACACATGAGAGCAATAATGGATTAGATCAGTATAGGCCTCATTGATGGCTGAGGTCTAGCCAACAAGTGAAACAGAGTTGGAAAGCTTAGCACACTGAGTGCTTGTTTCAACAAAAACTTAGATTTCATAGGCACTCAAAAAGACATCCCTTGTTTCCTTAGGGCTGAAACTTACCCTTAATTTTTTTTTTAGAAGAAACAAGAGTGTTCCATCCCCAGAGTGCTTGCCTTCAAAAGACAAGGAGATGGAACATGGCAGGCAGGACTACAGCTGGTGAAATAGATTCACAAATAAGTGGTTGTGTTTTGTAGAAATTCAGGCTGCATGTGTATCTGTTTCCCAGGGCTTAATGTCTGCCACAGAGCTGAATGCAGAGCCAGGTTGCTGTTAACAGGCCAAGGTAAGTGTGATGTGTAGTCCACAGCAAGCAAGATTTTTAAAAAGGAAAAGTAACCCCAGGTGCACTTCTGGCTCATTAGGATTAAGCTTGTTTCCCTTTGTAAGGTGGAGGGACTGGTGCAGAGTACTGCAGGCTTTGACGGCTGCTCCAGTCCTGCAGCTGAGATGAAATGGAAAGCATCATGCAGCAGGAGCAAGCAGCTGCTCTCATTTACCCTGGACACCCACAAAGGGCTGAGCAGTCTTTGCCTTTGAATTAACATCCTATTTGTGCTGGCAGCACCAAAGCATTGTGTCTTATTTACTCGTGGGGGGGGTGAGGTAGAAAAAGACTGTCTGATTTACCAGCTTTATCTTGACTGCACAAGAATCACCACTGCTATCATGAGATGCAGTGTGCTTGATCCCTCTGTACTGAGGGAACAAAGGGCCTGGATCTCTGCCAGCTCTCTACAGGTAAGTAATCCTCAGCTGGCAGCAATTTTTCTTGTAGCTATGGGTGTGGAGCAAGCTCATAAAAATCTTCTCATACTGCAGGCATTATTCTGGTAGCAGGCTATAGTTATGCAGCCCTAGCAAGTCAAGTGCTGTATGATCCCCTGGTGTGATGCTAGAGAGGGAGATTTTTTTTATCAGAAACCCACAGAGGGAAGAAATGCTGTAAGGTGGCAATGGAGGAAAATAAAGCTAGGGGGTCAGCATGGGGTAGCAATAGAGAACTCCTTAGTGAAGAATAGAATCCATTAGCATTAGGGGAGGTGTTTAAGGAAACAAGTGCATTGTGGTTTAGGCTGCTGTGACCAGTGATCTGGGGGCCAGGCCTCTGCGGCAATGCTGAGAAAGGTATATGCTGTGTGTGCTAACTCCCAGAAGAGTCCCTGCCATGGGAGCTGGCATGGTTTCAGTGTTGGCTGAGAGCTTTGCCACCAACCTGCAGGAAAAGCAGTAGGAAATGAAATCCAAGAGAGACCTGGCAATGTCAAATCCCCAGGAGCCAGAGCCGACAGTGCAGAATGGAGCTGCTCTGGGGTCTGTACGGCTTTGGTCCTGTCACCCTGGTGAGAAAAGCCATCTGCAGCATGGGCTGGGACACCGAAATGCCAGCTGACAGGCCAGCAGTACTGCCAGATTTGATTGTACTGGAGCCGAACAGTGCTTTGTGATGGATGGTGAATTCCTCAAGGCTCTGGCTCTGCTGCATGCTTGGCTAGCAGTGGAAGCTGTGGGTATGGAGTTCTCACTGAAGGTGAGAAAGAAGACAGTTGCCACCTTGATGTGAAGAGCTGTAAGACTGTGGGTTCATCACCTGCTCATGGACACAGGGTAGCTGCAGTCTGTTTATTTTTCCCTATTGCCTAGAACTGAGCAGCCCATAAAGCTGGGGCCATGCTGTGCTGCTCTGTGCTGGTTTGGCTGCCTGCCCTACTGCAAACTCCTGGGTTGGTGGGAGGGTACTTCACTCTTGGAAACTGCCTGAAGATAGTTCCTGATGCTTCCGCAATGGCCCCACTCTTAAGCAAGTCATGACAGCACGTCAAACACTCAGGATCATCCTGGATCATCTACTTTTAATCTTGTGGCAGTATTTAGTGTGTGTTCATTCCTAACAGATTTGCTGTATTGCCTAAAGCAAAGTTGTTGTCCCAGAGACCAAAATCAGAGGCCAGTTCTTGCTGCTTAATCACCTTGAGATACGAAGCTGAGTAACTGAATTAGTCAAAATAATGCTACAGGATAGGAGTGCATCCCCATCCCTTAAATATTAGTGAGTAAGGGAGTTTTCTTCAAGTTTAAGATCCAGTCCATGTACATTAGCAACACTATAGAGTTGCATTTTAGTGACTGACTCAAATGTGGGCTTCCCTTCTGGCATGGCAATGGAATCCAGGTGTACACTTATAAACACTGTCCTCCTACAGACGCTACATATTTAGAGCAGGGAAAAAGAAATTAAAACTTCAGACTTGTGTTTTTTACAAATTTTCCTTTTACATTTCATTGCTTGTACTCAGTAGCACTCTTCTTGCCTGGATATTGCATTCTTCATCCTGAGTTAGGAAGGCAACAATATAGAGCTCTGTTGTGTCAGCCTCAAAATTTGTACCCACATGGACACAGTCAAAGGTTTTGCCCTTTGTTCCAGGAGAAGCACTCTCGGGGCTAGGGAAATATGTGCCAACCATGACCATACTTTTCTTTCATCCTTTCTTTAAGGAAATCTGCCTCTGCCAGATCCTATTCTCTGCTACCCATGCTTTCAGTTAATGTTTCACTGTGGATTCTTCTTGGTTGACACTGGAATGTTCCCTCAGGCTTTGAATTTTTTTTTTTTTACCTCCTGGACCAAATCCATAACACTCAGTATGAGTATTCTTCCAGCTTTCTAAGTAGGTTCCCTCTCATTCTGCTACTTCAGCATTTGTTGGAAATAGTGGGGGTGTATTTGGACAGCTGGTTCTCATAATCCATCAGGCCCATGGAGTCTGATTGATTGCTGTTGCTGCCAGGAGATTGTACCTGCTGCTTGCAGGTACCTGTGCCCTATCAGCAATGGGTGCTTTGTACTTGCTATTACATCCTGTCAACAACTGAGCAACTCCTCATTTATTCATAAAACATGCTCTGTCTTTTCTTGGCTTATGACTTCATATTATTGCTGCCAGCTGTGTTTCCTCTTTACCTGTCTGTACAGCCATTTGACTTAATGCAGTCATGAAGGAGGCTGTATGCTGATATTTTACTCACAATCTGAGTAAAAATTGGTATTAGTACAAGCTTGAATCAATTCACCTGTTTCATTTCAGTTTAACTCAAAGTTTGAAGTAGCCCACATTCAAGTCCAGAATTGTTCTTGCTTTCTGTGGCCCAAGAGCAGCAGCTGAATCCCCTGGGTTATTTCTTGTCATGTAAAGCAGTAGTCATTTTATGTGCTGCACCCCCCTGCCTTGGGATGCTATTCTACCTGTTGTTATACATGCTGCCCTTCCCGGCTCCTTTTTATTTTCTCATTGATACATAGCATCCCCTAAATCATCTTCCTCTGGTGACTTCAAATCTAATTCTCCACCACTTTCTGCAGATACAGCAGCTATTTTTAATTTTTGCATCCCGATCTGCTTTTGCAAGCATCTAATTTTAGCTTCACATATAATATGATCAGGTTCCCTTGGAGCTCTCCTTTGCTCTGGGGTGAATGGCTGCACTGTGCATGCTAATCCTTCTGCTGGATTCTCCTGCTTTATGCTTCTGTGACTTTTCTTTCCCTTTTTCTGAATTGAAAATACTATATTTCACTATTACCTTTATGAGCCACTAGACTACTCCTTTTCAAGTTTTGTAGTATTTTCTTTTTAAACAGCTTTCAGATCAGAGAAATTATTTTCTGCTTTTACACTGGCTTTAGCAGAACAAAATGTTTTAGCTGATCCCTCAACAGTCACATTAATACAGAAATTGTATCCTCAGGTTTCATTTCATAGTCACTCTAAAATAGCTAGAGAACACTTATTCTATATTGTGCCTGGTCCTGTGAGCTGAAATGGTACACTTCTTCTTCCACAGAGAGGTGGCTGTAGCATGGAAGATCTCGGGGGTGTTTTTTTGTAGATTCTCTTATATTGCTCAGATTTTCAGTTGGCATTTGGGTGGCATTAGTGGCATGTCGAGGTCTCTGCCTGCAGTGACATAAAGATTGCTGTCTAGGAAAGCAACGCAAGGCTGGGCAAAGTGTAAAGGGCAGATGCTGGCTATCTAATGAAAAAAATATTTTTTTGGTACCATGCAACAGCCTAGCCTGCACACAGCAAGAGAAGGCTGTGATGCCTTGAGACAGAATGTGACCTACTCTTACACAAGGACTTCATGGAGTGTGGGAGATAGGGCACTCCACACTGGGGAGAGGGTGCTAAGCTCACTCCCCTTAGTAAAGAACTCTCCTTCCCAGGATTCCTTGCAATCCTCCATGTTTTCAGGATTCTTGGGACTACAGTTCCCAGAGGGCGTTGCGCTGTCACTGTGTCCCCTGGGATGGGTCACCCTCGGTCACGCAAGACCCAAAGGTTTTAAAAGGGCACGGCATGTGTCCATCAGTGTCTTTCTCCACATGGCTGTTACCAGCAAGCAGCAATAAACATCTAAGAAGCTTTGCTACGGAAGACCCTTCTTTGCTATCACTAGTAGGCTATATCTAAGGTAGCTGGGAGACCACGGGGACAGGGAGGGGATAAGCCAGGAGTGGTGTGGGCGGCAGAAGCTGTAAGGTAGCATTAGGATCCTGCGACTGTTACACAGAACCGCCACTGCTAGGCAGCGATGGACGCCGTGAGCTCAAGATCACGGGAATTCAAAACACTCCACAACCACGTGTGAAAGCTCTGTCTCGCCCCACCACGGAAGCCCTGGCCCCCGCAGCCCCCCACCTTCTCAGGAGACCATCAAAACCCTCAGATCATAGATATAAGCCCACCGATACAATGGAGTATTGCATCAGGAGCTTTCCCTCTCTTCAAAAGGACCAGTGTTGGCTCCGGGCCTTTACTGACATGGTGTGCTTCTACTGCCCTGGAACAGGTCCTGTTCACACCACAGAAACAGCCTGCAGTTCACCTGGACATTTCACTTTGAGCTGACCAGCAAACAAAAGATCCCTGATCAGAAGCAGAAGAGGAGAGAAAAGGACATAATATTCTAATAATGAGTCAGAAGGAGAAAAATGGTGTCAGAGTTCTTCAAGCTGCAGCAGCTCAGAGCTGAACTTGGGGTTTTCAGAAGTTCCCAGTAGTGACTGTGGCATGCAAGGCATCTTTATGACAGTGTACAAGCAATGATCCCAGGCACAACACCAGCAATACTCCTGGACAGGACTCATACAGAAATTGGCATAGTACTGGGAAGGTCTCTTCTTAGAAGATCGTGAATGCAGGTAGATTAAGCAGTTATGGTTAGAGAACAAAATAGTACATGCTAGTAGAGGATATGAGGGTGATTATTTTTAGCTTTAGTTTCCACAGAGACTGTGCATCAAAAGTAATGAGAAAGGACTGGCAGGCACAGGAGGCTTTTTGCATTCAGCTCCATGAAGAGCATCTCAAGAATGAAGCTAAACCAAGAAATGAATTTGAGAAATGCTTTGCTAAAGTAAAAAAGCCAAAGGGCCTGTATTTCCTTCTTGTCCTGAGGCTGTGAAAGCTCTTAATCAAGGAAATAATTTAATTTTGAACTTTACTGATTGTCTGGTTTAATATGTGGCCATTGTGGGCACTTCAGAGCTTTCAACATTTTCTTGCTGGAAATAGAGCAGGACTGTTGGAAACTTGGAAGATCTCTACTTCTTCAAGAGACCATGAACTTATTTTTCCATGAGCTGGACTGTTGCTTGCATAGATTTACAGCAAGTACAATAGGCCTTCAGGCTGGAGTGATGGAGTTCTACTGGCCACGCATATGTGCTGGTGCCCCAAAACAGGCAGGAAGGATCAGTCCCATCTGGATTAATCCTTTGAGCTACTACTCAGTTGCAGCCACCTGTCATGACCTACAGCTAACAAAGCTGAAAGGACAGTGAATATTCCATGCAAGAAGAGCCAGCAGAGTGATTGCAGCCAAGTTCTGGCTGGAGGCACCCTGGGGCTAGCTGCTGCTTTATTTTGTTAAGCGGGTAAGTTCATGCTCTTTTAACTCTGTGGAAAAAGCTTCTGGTTCAGTGATGGGGCAGGATCTCTTCAGGAGCATGTAAGAACATGGTATTGATTCAACACTGGCTGTGCATGCGGAAATCCCTGTCCTGATTTATGTGTCAGAACAACACTGAAATATTGTCCTGAAATGTCTGTTACTTTAGTTCTTTTTTGATCATCTGAGCTGGCTCCCTCACTCCATGTGCAACAGTGGTGGGGAGGGGACAAAAGGGTATAAAGGCACAAGCTGCAGCTCTGCTGGTCCTAGAGGGTGCACTAAAGTGGGTTAGCTGTCAGCTTCCCATGGACACATCCACCCTGTGCAGACAGACAGGGAGAGTTACACCAATGTTCTGGTCACTTCCCCTTCTCTCCCATCCCCTTCAGTGCCAGTGGGGTTGGTAGGATGCCAAAACTCATCCTGGCATCAGGCAAAGTAGGTCAGGAAATTCCTCTCTGAGGTTTATTTATCACTGAGCTTGATATGTTGCTGTTGGACGTTGGTGGGACTCGGCTCTCTCTACTCAGGGTGTTCAGATATTTGGGGAAGCTTTGGGGATAGATACTTTGGGTTTAGACACTTTCAGAGCTGGGTAGCTGCTGAATAGGTGAGATTTCATATCTGGATTTTAGTCCTTGCCTTTTAATATTTCATAGCAAGAAAACATTGCTGTATTTTGGTATCAGGACTAGGAAATACCCTTTGGCAGAAGGTCACTGGCAGAAACTGGTGTCCATTTTGATCACATTGAATGCTGTCACTTTTCTAAACTGCTTTCCCCCCCGAAATTCTGGGGGTGTCTGATCTCGTAGATGCTTCTGCCATAGGCTGCCTGCTTTCACATCTGTTAGGACATTTCAGAGTAAGTGCATTAGACAGCTAGCCCTGGTGCTGCTGGTAGTTAATAGAGAAACTTCAGCCTCCTCTCTAGGTGTCAGTGTGGTTATACTGCTTGCACAAAATGCGAAGATGTGATCAGGCTGGATATTATTGCAGGGAGGAGCGTTTAAAAATTCAGTGTGGAAATGGATTGAATATGGTTCCTTCTTGCTTTGGTGTCCATGGCTGTGCAGAGAACTGCCAGAGATCCTTTCCTGCCTGCCGGTTGCATCCAGCCTGCACGGATATAAAAGTGTAGGTGATGAAGTACAGGAGCATCCATGCTGTGTCCCAGATAAACAGCAAGGAACAGGTTCAGTTCAGTGTGGCAGAGGGAAGAGCTCAAAACAAACAGAAAATAGGTCATTTGATCGTTCCTGGAGTGAGCCGGTGTGCTCTGCAACGGATTAATCCTATAAGGGGATCATCTCTTTCTGGATACGCCTGCACTGCTATGGTGCCTTACGGCCCGGCTCTTTTTCCTCGTTTTTCTCAAATTTACGAGGCTTTCTGCCTCACCCTCTCTCGTGGGCCCTGCAGCCGCCGCTGCTCCGCTGCTCTGGCCGTGTGCCGGTGCGGGGCAGCCCGAGAGCAGCCCCGGGGCGCGGTGCCGCCCGTCCCGGCCGGGCGCTGGGGCTGGGCGTTACTCACGGCAGCGCCGGGGCCGCTCCGGGGCAGGGGGAGCCCGGGCAGCAGGAGCAGCGCCCAGCGGGGCTGTTCCGATACCCTGCAGCCGTGCTGCCGTGCGGGGAACGCCGTGCCTCTGCTTCCCCGTCTCGAGTGCTGTCCATCCTCTGCCTCCCTCTTTGCCAGCAGTGCCTGGAGAGAGTTTCAGCTGACCAGTCACTGACCGGACGGCACAAAGCCCTTCTCTGCCATCGTTTTTAATACTTGCAGGAGAGATGGCTGGAACGAACTGGGATCAGGCCAGCAGAGAGTGTGCTGGGGCTTCTCCTCCCCCTGGGGTCGGTGTGGCCAGGGGTGCTCATGTTGTTACAGAATCACAGAATAATTTGGGTTGGAAGGCACTTTTGGAGAACATCTAGTCCAACCCCTTTGCCAAGGGAGGATCACAAAAAGCAGGCTACACAGGAACGTGTCCAGGTGGGTTTTGAATGTCTCCAGAGAGGGAGACTCCATGACAACGATGGACAGCCTGTTCCAGTGCTCTACCACCCTCAACACAAAGTTCTTCCTCATGCTAAGGTGGAATCTCTTGTGATTTTTTTAATGGCCATTGCTCCTTATCCTGTTGCTGTGCACCACTGAAAGGAATCTGGCACATCCTCTTGGCACCAGCCTTTGAGATATTTATGTTCAGATAAGATCCCCTCTCAGTCTTCTCTAGACTAAGCAGGCCCAGCTCCTGCAGTCTCTCCTCATAAGAGAGATACTCCAGACCCCTCTTTGTTGCCATTTGCAGGACCCTCTCCAGCAGCTCCTGGTCTTTCCACCCTGTTTCCTCACAGGATGCCCTGCCCAGAGCTGCGCTAAGTGTGCAGATACAGCAGCTTGTGGGTCCACCAGCCCTACTGCCTGCACATGGTTCGTGCACATGGACAGAAACCAGCCTGCACAACCCCCCGTGAGGTTCATATGCACGGGGACGCACACAGCTCCTCTGGCAGTAGCCGGCTGTCACGGCTGCCCAGCAGGCAGTGCTGGGCATGGTGGGGCCAATCCAGGAGCGCCCTGTGCAAACGCAGAACTGCTGCTCCAGTCTGCATGGCCCCAGCTGGTACCCAGAGGAAGGAATTGAAAATGAAGCACGACTGCATGGCCAAACTGAGCCATGCCTTGCCCATGGCATTCACCAACTGCTCTTCTCAAGCTTCAGAAGTTAAGCACAGACCTGTCGCTGTGGCCGCTTGACCTGCCCAAGGGCCAGCGGGGCGATGTAAGTGCTTGGCAGAGACCAGACAGCCTGCAAGAGAAGCAGGTCCCTGTCTGTCTTCTCCCCTGAAGCTGCCTGCACCCAGGCACAGTGTACAGCAGCAGCCGGGTAGAATGTAACGCAGCGAGGACAAAGGAGTGGAGGGACTCTCTAGTAGCAACACCCAAGTTTTATTGTTGCCACGAGGGCCAGCAGCACCTCCATGCCCACTGCTACGAAGAGAGCCAAGAGCACGGGTGATCGGGGTTTTTATACAAAGTAAAAAGGGGTGGTACAAGGTGAGGATCCAGGGTTCAGCGAATCAGGGAAAGACAAGGGATGACAGATATCCAATAATTTTTGAACAGCGGTGGAACATATTTGAACTAACCAATCAACACAACACAGTATCAGAACTTTCCAGAACTCTATGAATATTTAAACAACCTTATACATATTAAAATTAACCTGAGAGGAAAAGGGTGGAACTGAAACTTGGAGTGACAACCTAAATGGCAGGAAATGTGGGGAATTCCCCAGCCTAGCCTTCACCCTCCCCCTCAGGATCACTGTCCTGAGGGGCGAAATCAATCCAATTGATTTCTTCATTAATAAGCATGGTGAAGGCAGGCTGGGCCACCACCACACAGACCTGCCCCACAGCAGCTGAAGTTTGGTAGCAGAGAAATGCAGAGTGGTACCATCCTTGAATACGATTCAGAGTAAGGTGTATTTATCTATTTTGTTTGCAAATGTGTCTTTCACTCAATAACACAGAGCCTGCTGCAGAAACTTGCTGAAGCTTGTATTCGACTTCTTTAATCTCCTGGCCAGGTCCATGTTTTTCTACTGGGCTGCTTTGACGCAGATTTCATGACATCTGCTTCCAGATGCAGAATTACCCCAAGACAGGTCCCAGAAAGCATCTTGCAGACTTTGGAGCAATGACAAAGCAGGGGTGGTGCCCCATCTCCTCCTGGGATCTGAGCAGGCACCAGCAGAGCCTGGCTGACCTCTGCGCTCAGTTTTTCCCTCATTTTCAGCTTCCTCAGGCACTGGTGCAGTGGCACAGACCTGCCCTGACCTGAACAACCTGGGCTGAGACTTGGCTGATTTACCTTTGTGTGTACTCTGTAGGCACTGATATCTGATTTAGGCATCCAGAAAGAGCTGCTTTCAGGGCACAGTTCATCTGATCTATTCTAGATATCTGCTTTTTAATAAGTCAACCCCAGTGTCTCTTTCTCCCCTGTGACAACATGGGGAGCTTGCAGGGACTAGTTCAGACAAGGCATGTGCAGATGGAGCCCAGCGGGGGCTGAGCCTGTGTGCTGCCTTTCAGCTGGAGCTTTGCAAAGGGCCTTTTGTGGCTGGCGGTGTCAGACAACTAATCAGCTGGGGCATGTGCAATATGCAGTTGTGGCTGCTTGCTGTTAAAATGTTAGTTACATTATGGTGTTGCAATCTGAGTCTCACAAAATTACCTAGCAGCCAGATTCTTTGCTCAGGAGGAGAAGGATTGCTGCCCATGTCAGACCCTCCTTCTCTGAGGGGATCCAAACACCACCTCCTGCTCCTACTGAGCAGTCACGAAGTTGCAGCTTCTTGGGCAGACATTCTCCATCTCTGCAGCCAAAGTTGTTCTCATGTGTAGGTCTCTTTGAGTCCATGAAGAAATACAGTATCAGCACTTTTATATTCCTTGATATAAATGAAGTTACATTGCCAGTAGCTGAGACTTCTGATGTTTACTGCAAGTGCTATTTATAACACCAGCATGAAAGCAGAGCATTTATGCATTAGAAGTACATCCACTTTGGAGAAAAGCACAAAAACCCCAGTAACACAATCACACATAAACTGCTGGGGGAATTAGACCCTATCAGGAAAAGGGACCTGCACGTTTTCCTAATCACTCTTGAAACTTTCAGAGCAACATCAATCCATAGGTCTGGAAGCACTCCAGAGATGTGTAATAGGTGGAGACACAGCAGTCAAAAGCTGTGGCAGAACTCACACTGATTTTTGTAGACTTCAGATAGAATTATTGCATAACTCATAATAGGCAGCTGTAGGTCAGGAACTGTTGCCCCCAGCCACTCTGCTTGAACCACCAGGTGCCTTTCTTCCTCTTCTAGTCTCAGCTTATCAGTGTCATCACTCTAAAATAAATGGCACCAAAGTTCACACCTTGTACCTGTGTTCACAGAGACTAACAGGGCTGTTGAAGACTAGAGTGGCTGTTCATATCATCTAGTCTGACCCTCTACAGCACACAGCAGCTGATCTTGACTTCTGAAGGCTTCAAATGATGGAAAGGGCCCATGGTCTTGGCTAATTGTTCCAATAATCAAATGCTTTTATTGTGTAGAGCTGCACTTAATCTTTGCTCTCAGTCCATCTAGTGGCAGTTCTAGACACTGACTATTCTCGAAAGACACTTCTGAATAAAAAAAGCACAAAAGCTTGTCTGACAATTAGAAGAGGTTTCTAACATTTAAAGCTCTACTACACGGTGTATTATAATATCTATTCTATGAAAAAGTGTATGTTGCTTTTGCATATATTCAAAGGATCTTTTCACATATTGTTTGATACAATAAGTAACTAGTGTACGTCTGGGTCAGTCAGTTCTTCTCTGCTTTTGTCCTACCAAAGGCAAGCCAGAGACGTGAATGGATGTGCTTTGGCTCAATGAGACCTGAATTCATTCTTCGTTCCTTCATAGGAAGGAACATCAATAGTAGTAGGGCAGCTGATAGGAAAATGGTGCCACTTTAGCATAAAGCTAACACTTGTATAAAACCTTTTTATTCTTTGATTTTGTAGATTTCAAGCAGGCAAAGTGGCCCTATGCAAGTCCAGAATAGGGTTTTATAGGGAAGGTCGGGATGAAGAGCAAGTTGGAGCTAGAGATCAGCATTCCACATATGGAAGCAACAGTATAAGGAAGGGTGAAACTGTGCTTCATGGTGAGCACACTTGTTTCCTCATGCAAAGAGCTGCGTGGGGCTCACAGGGTGCTTTATTTTGCTTAAACCTGTCGTGTCCCCCCGTCCCCCCACAAATGCTGAGTACATCAGCTAAACCCACCTCAGCTGGGTGCAGGCATTCTGGGCAGTGTTAGTGCTTGGATGTGGCATCTCTTATTTCCATGTTTCCTCTTTGTTCAACTCTCAGTTGTGCTGAGACAGGAGTATGTGAGCACAACTACAAGAGCAGTTGCTTTTCATTCAACTGTGGCCCAGCTGTGGGAGACCATGGCACCAGCAGCACTGGCCATGACATTCTGTTTGCACATATGCAGGTCACAGCCTGCTGTGATACCAGGTTATGCTGCTGTTGGGTTTTTTCCCTAAGAAGGAAGGAAATAAGGTTGTGCAGTTCAGCAGCAGGAACAGTAGTAAAGAAAAACAAGTATCCATGTGTCTCTGTGCCGGTTTCCTGGCTGAAACTACAGCCTGTCTCTGCCTTCCTTTAAAAAAACTGTATTCATCTCTTAATCACTGAAGTAGAATGAGAATAATCAAGGAAGCATAGCAGCTACCCTAGAGAAATGTCCAGGAAAGTAAATACAAAAACCTGTGTGTCTTCCTGTCATGAAAAAAATGCAGTTAACTTCTTCAGGTAACAAAATTTAACATCTGTAGGTGCCAGGTGTGTCTATGGGTAGCTTGGTGTCAAGAGTGCTAGGGAGATCAGAGTTACAGCAGTACTAGCAGTTACTGCAGTTTCTCTATGTCACTGGAAAACCACCCAAATAGAAATTGAATGTGCTATATTTACAGCTAAAAAATGCAAACAATAGTGGGTAGGAGCACTGAATGTGTGGCTGGCCCTGTTGGTGCTGGAGGGTCAAGCAATGCTATGACAACTGCCATGGACACAGTAAACTGATGATGTGCTCAGAGAGTATAAATCACTCTTTCTTATCACTATCATCGTGGTGTTCATTACACCCTGGGTTTCTGGTTGTGCAATGAAATGGCATTTGACTGAAGATGATTTGTGTTTGTTAGGGAAGTTGCTCTTGAGCCAAGCCACTCCTTTGGAGCACAGCAAAGAGTCACAGCACCATGACGGATGTTTTTGCCAAGTGTAGGATCCTTGTTGAAATTACTGTGGATTTCTCCATCCAGCTCTTTCATTGTATGACAAAAAACAATGTATGTGGCAGACTGAATAAAATCTTCAGTGACTGCCCCTGTTCAACTCAAGCCGAGATTTTCTTTTGCCACCTGATATCAGTCCCTCATTGTCAAAAAACTTTTTGCAATCAGGAAAGGAAACAAACCAAGACATTGAATATTAAATTATTATTTATAATTATTTTTGTTCAGATTAAAATACTTTTATAAAATCTTGTAGGGTTTGCTTGTTTTATATCAGGTTCTTAGACAGCACTTACATTATACATGCTCACACTCAGAAAAGATTATTTCACCCCATGTGTTTACTGTCATTATTCTTTTGAGTATGTTCCACATGATTCTGTAAAGCATTAAATGTGCCAGAGGAAATACCAAAGGTGAAGATACTGAATACTGCTAATGTTACAAAAGATAAATAAGCTGAAAATGTTGACATGACAGCCTGCGATACCACAAGAAGCTGTGGGTTTTCTCTATTCCAGAACTGCTTTCAAGCCATGGTCTTTTCTACAGCAAGACAGGCGAGCAAGGAAGGGCTGAAATAAAATACTGAATGAAAAGAAAATATTTTTAGCTTTTACCAGCAAACAGTTCTACCCTGATGTGCTTTTCACACGTTTGGTTGCTCAGCAGGGACAGGAGACCCCATTCACCGGTGAGAAAGCACGGCTGTGTACGCTGCCATTCCCAAAGGCAGTCAGAGGGTGTGGCCATGTCTGCTGGAGGTGCAGAGCTCTTCTAGGGGGAAACTACCACTGTCTGCAGGAGGCAGTGGGCACTGAATGCTTCTGTCCATGACTCTGCTTCGCTTCCTCTTCTTCTCTCCTGCTCTTACATGCACCTGCCAAAGGTACATCCAGTTTGATCCTTCTTGCCTTTGGGTCTGGTTTACACACCTTATGGCCGCCTTTTGTTTTACAGCTGAGAGAGAGAGAGAAATCACCTCTGATTCTCTGGCTGTTCAGACCAGGGGTCAGTTGGGAGGCACGTTGGATTCTCATGCACTCCGGCTTAATAGCAAAGCAGAGTTCATTTGGGAGAGGAAGTCAGTTCCTGCCTTAAGGGGCTGGTGAGGATAAGCCCCTGTCCTCAGTCTACTCTTTCTGCTTTTGCAATCCCAGCTCAGCCTGGCCTAGTGTTTCTGATTGCCCTGCTGAGGGCTTGGCAGGTGGTTTTGTTGCTGCAGTCAGCTCTTTCCTCTTCTCTGAAGGCTCTTTTCGTCTTGGTGCCTCTGCTCTATCTGTCCCTTGGCCGCTCTTGACTGTGGCACTGGATGTTACCTGCATAGCCAGCACTGGCTGAAGGGGTTCACTGCACCTCTTCCACCGCCGGGCCCCCGATTGTGTATTGAACTCGTACATTCTGCCAGTAACTTGCAAGAACAAAAAGACAACAGATTAAAATAATTCTTGCTTTAGCAGATTAAGTCATGATAGTTCTCAGCATGGGGTTGAAATGAGAAACATGAAGCACTTGGACTTCAACTGAGCTGGGAAGGTGGCCCTGAGAGGGAAAGCCTCATTTCTGTGGAGTCCTGGGCATTGCAGTGGCCACTCAGAGGAGACGTTGGCTGTTCTGCCACTATAAGAATTGTCTCTGCAGTTCAGGGAATAGAGATATTCAAAACATTCCCATTCAAAAAAAATAGCTTTCTTATCACCCTCTAACTCTATCCAAGTTCCAGCTACCAGGGATTAACATGGGCAGTGTAGTAAACACATCCATAGTTGTGAGGACAAAACTTCTGTCTTTAGCCATACTGAGCAAGACCACTGTATATGTCTGTGCCTATTTTGTCGTGTAGAGTTGCCTACCAGAGGCAGCAAAACCTGCTTAGGGACAAAATATGCTACATACATCTTCAGCTCATCTGGACTGATCCAGGATTTGGAGATCCAGTGAGTCTTGGCGGCATGCATTCCTTCTCCATTTGCACAAAATGCTTTCCTCCAGGCTTGCTGTGCACATCGCCCTTAATAGAGTGAAGTACCGTATGTTTCATACAAGTACATGATTCTCTCATAAATATAAAATATTGTTAAATTTGTGTTATTTAACACACATGGCTACCTTTCCTTGTCAGAAAGATTTCTGTCTCTATTCAGGTTTTATGGGTAATTTCTACTTGTACATTAAAAGCAAATATCTTCTCCTTCAGTTCATTGCTACCTAGAGACAGGTCGAAAAATTGCCGTGTGTCCAGTGTGATCGCCTCACAGCCTAACTCACTGCAGCCTGCTGAACAGAGAATCAGGAGCTATTATGACACTTTCTGTAATTAAACATTAGTAATAGGAGACAAACAAAAGACCATTAAGGCTTGGAAAGAAACAGTGGTTACGTGTTACTACATGTTGCAGTTTGTATCAGAATTAATGGTTTATGACACATTAACACAATCTGAGCAACTCAAGATGAAACTGGATCTCTTTACATGTTATTTTTTCTGACTGCTTACAAGGCAGGCATGTTAAAGCAGCCCAGATCAGGAAACAGCTTCTGACCATCCCTCTTAATCATGTTCAACAGATGATGTCCTAGGAATTATTAAATCTCATTTTCAAACCAGCAACCTTTGATCCTCTAGGGTTTGGGATGAGCTGTGGAGAAGAGAGGGGAGGAGTGGGGAGCACACTTTTCCCTGCTGTCACCACAGAGTTGTGTTACAGCTTAATGTTTGTGTCAGGCTCTGGATGACAGTTTGGATGGGCTCAGATATCCTTAAGGCCAGCATGGTCAGGTTTGTTGAGAAAGGAAGCCCCAGCTGTCCTGCAAGAACACTGGAAAGCAGCTCTTGCAGCAGCCTAGGGACTATCCATGTTTAATATATTACAAATGCAGTTACACAGGGAAGAAGGGAGGGATTTTGGAGCCCATTCCTCCAGATCTCTTTATGAATAGCAGGTGAGCTTGGACCCAGATCAAACTGGCCTTGAGCAGCCCTGTGGATGGGCTAAATTGCACAGTAGGGTCCCACTTGTTTGCCCAAATTTTACTGAAGTCTCCATGCCTAGTGTTTCCCATTAGTTCAAGGCATCCAACAGCTCTGGGCCAGCTAATAAGAAACACAAGTTACAGGCACTTGGGTAGAAATTGGCCAGATGAATCCAAGCCTTGAAACAAGCCTGCCTTCTTCTGGATGATTTCTAAACCTATTGTTTCAGATCTATTTGTTAAAGACCTATTTTGACTGACTGTCACATTTTACCAGCCTCCCATCTCCATGCTGGGGCCCTCAGCCACTCTGCACAGGGCTGGGCACCCTAATTCCAGGCCAAGCATCAAAGTAAGGGGCTCAGGCAGGGGCTGTGTTTCAGAGGAATGCAGTAAGCCAGATCAACCCTCAGGAAAACAAAAACATTTTTCCTGTAATGAGCCCTGCTGCAGAGCAGTGGTTGTCACCTGGGGAGCTGGATAAGCACACACTTCCCAGATCATCCTGAGGTTTGTAACTTTTGCCTTATTTTCACTTTTCCCAGCTGGTTAATCCAATATGCTCAGAGTTCAAATAGCTGGCGCCTGGTGACACACGCAGCAGCAGCTGCCAGCTGATAGCATTCCCTTTGCCCTCCAACAAGTGATGCTTGAGCCTTGGACAAAGAGCAGCAACACATGGTTGCTGCAAGGGAGGAGGTCTGTGCAGGAGCCAGTAACTCACCCACCTGCCCTGCATCCAGGGAGAGGTTTAGGAGACGAAGACAGTACTTCTGCAGTGACATTGATCTCCTGGCCATTTCCCAGACATGAGAAGGGTGAGACCATGCAGCCATGACAGCACCAGAGCAGGAGACTTGCAGCAAATTCCTCCTCCCCTCCCACCTTCCTATACCACATCCATACATTCCAGTTAAGCAGAGTAGTAAACAGTCTGACCATCAGATGTGTGCTTTCAAGGGTCATAACTGTATTCTACCATTACAAATGTTATGAGGCACTGTCTTGATTTTCACTATCTGTGAGATATAGCTCCCATTCTCCTTGGAAACAGCAAACCTGAAATATGAAAAGCCAATATCGAACCATATTTAAATCAACTAATCCAGTTTGTTTCCAGCCTAATATTCATATCCCCTGTTAATTGCTTTTTATTACCTGGGTCTCTAGCTTCTCCATCAAAGACCGTGTTTAGCTTTGTCATTGTCTGTAAAGAAACACAAAATGTGAAATGAAACCTGTGAATTAGTTAAATCAGAAGGACGAGCAGTGACTTGGAAATGGTGACCTACATGGATGGAGGTGGATTTGTATGACCTGTATATTGCATTTCTTAGGCTGGGTTTAATCTAAACTGGCAACCAGAGCCATTTGCGGTGTAGGGTTTTGCCAGTAGGTGTTCAAAGGAGAATTAATAAGGCCTGACATGCTAAATGCCTCCACGTGTGTAACCACGCAGGGTCTCCTCCACCCAGAGTAGGCTTGGGTATCCCCTCTGAAAAACTCAGGGAGAGGGAGTTCACTAATCAAAGTGCCTTTCACAGATTCACAGAATATCCTGAGTTGGAAGGGACTCACAAGAATAATCGAAGTCCAGCTTCTGGACCTGCAAAGGACCCCTCCAGAAAACACACCACGTGCCTGAGAGCATTACAGGCTTTAGGCAATTATGTCTATGAAAAGGAAGGAGCCCTAAGATCCAGGAGCAAAGGAACATCTCCAAAAATGGAAACAGCCATGACATTTTGCCGCAAAGAGCTTCTCAAGGCCAA
The DNA here is from genome assembly GCA_013400735.1 of Pomatostomus ruficeps. Taxonomy (NCBI): domain Eukaryota; kingdom Metazoa; phylum Chordata; class Aves; order Passeriformes; family Timaliidae; genus Pomatostomus; species Pomatostomus ruficeps. The sequence goes on along the minus strand of VYZT01056719.1, from coordinate 72,327 downwards.
ACTCTTTCTAGCTTGGGTACACTGTGGCACCTTACTGGTTGCACTCAGGTGGGTCGGAGTTGGCTACACAGGTCAGTGGTGTCTCAGCAGTGCACCACTGCCACCAGTGAAGCTGGGGCACTTGTCATCCCACCTCTGCAGTGCATCTCCCTGGTGTTGTTGTGGGCACAGCCTGCCTGGCCTCCCAAGTACAGCATTCTGGCACTTGGAAGCAAAGGGGCCCCAGTGCAGGTGAGCACTCCCCACAACCCACTTTTCTTCCAAACACAGAGGCCAGTTGGGACAATGAAGTGTTTTGCACATGAGGGAAATCCTTTTTTCCTTCCCTATCATTTTTATATTCTCTTTGGAAAACAGACACCTTTCATAGAAAGGGTCCTATGATCGTATTGCATGATGGGGCTGGTAAAACTGGGGTTTGTTTTGAGGCCAGCAGTACTTACCACAACCACTTCTTTCTTAGGCTTCTTCTTTTCTACAGACAGGAAAATGCACATTGTTAATAGCTAGAATTTTCTGATAGTGACTAAAGACACTAAGGCCAAGATTTCCTCAAAGAAATGGACATTCTTGCTACTCAAGTGCTGAGACATCTTAAATGAGCCTTATTTCTTTGCAAATGTTGAGTGAGAATTCACAGTTGCCAATGACTAATCAAAAGCCTAGCCTTGAAAAGGCAGTAATGAATGAATAACAATAGTTATTAAATAAATTTCCCTTTCTAAATAATACAAACAAATATAGAAATTCACTTTTGGGAGTATCTGAACTAGAAATCTAGAGTATTATTTTCCATGAATGTTTGTAGTTGCAAAGCTTGTGTCAAATATCCACTTGGAGACAAAACTTAGAAGTGTTGCATTTTCAGTCAAGTAAAATTCAGATTGAAGAACAGTTTGGTTGTGTGTGAATTTACCACACTATTAACTCATCCCACATGCAAACAAATACAGCAGCAGTGCCATGGGCATCTCAACAGCATGGATTTGTGGATGATACCCAGCTAGTTGCTATTATTTCTTCTTGCTCACTCCTTGCCTTTTTTCAGAGAACTGTGCCTGGCCACAAATGTGCTTTGCAGCCAGGTGTGCAAAACTCTGAAGTGCTGTAGGTGGATCTCAACATGAGCACTGATGGGAAACCAGTTCTGTCTGGCCTTTGCTGCCCAGCATTTGGGAATCAGTTTTTCAGAAAGCAAAAAGCATTCAGTTTTTGGAAACCAGCCAACACTGAAATGTCTCAAATTGGGCAACCAAGAGAACAGCTAATTTTGTGGGGTTTGTTAGTCATGTGTTTTTTCCAGTTGGAAGATACTGACTGAGGAAAGGGGAATTACAAAAACAAGGTCCTACTGAGCCCATATGAGCAATGCTTTCTAGCAGAAATATAATGGGACCAAAAAGAATAAGACTGTTTTAAAAAACCTTGCTTTTCCATGTGCATGTCCCTCCTAAGTTATACAAACCCCTTTAAAAGCACTAATACTTCAAAACAAATCTTTATGTACATGAAGTAATGGTGTCAAGGGAGCAAATGAAGTGATCAGAGAACAGGGAATTAGAGTGGAGAGGACTCTTGAAGGTGCTATATATGGATGGGATTCTTTTTTAACAGATAGCATATCAATTGCCTGTGAAAAATACAGGAATTCTTCAGCATCCATGCCAGAATACCAGGCTACTCTGAATTTGGTTTCTGCCTAATAGTTAATAGATTTGAAGACTAAAAGGGTCATGGAATCACTCCCATAACTGGTCATGATTGTCTAATCTCTGTATCCTTGTAATATGTCGAATTTATCTCTAGAAATTAATTTACAGATTTTACATTGAATCATAAACAAGGTCTTGTTTTGAAGCATTAAAATACAGAAAAGAGGTACACACCTGGAGCATTTATCCTGTAATGAAAAGAAGATTAAGAGTGTAGTTAACAAATGTCATCGTTTTTGTCTCCATAAAAAAATAATGAATTTTGTTTTCTTTCACTTGGCAAGAAAGATGTGTTTCCCTAAGATCTGAGATTTGCTTGATTTGTTTGGTTTCCGGTTTTGCTTTCACAGAAAGCCTGCATCATTTAATGCTGCTCTCAAAGAGGAAAACAGCCCTGAGCATTGCTCTAACACTTCTTCAAGAAGGAATGCTATTAAAATAATGAAGTCTTATTGATAATAGCATACTGGATTTAAATAATCTGGAAAAATATATTTTCAGATATTGTAATTTTGTTCCATCCTTGGAGGAAGGTCAGTTTTTTGGATCTGATCTGCTCAGAGAACACATTTTAAAATATTTGAAAGGTTGTAAATGTTTTTTAAAATATAGACATTGTTTTTTAATGAGAGAGTCTGGCTCCCAATAAATCATTTGACCTATTAATAAAAAATAGCAGTAGATTCATTTGTCATTTTTATCACAAGCTGCTAAATGCCTTGCACACACAACTTGAACTATAGTCACAGTCATATAGTACCTCTTTACATTTAATGTAACTTCTAAATCGATGCCCAAGTCCTGAGAATTCTTGCAGAAAGCCTTTTTTTTTTTCTTTAAACCCAGCCACTTAAAGGACTGCTTATCTTTGTTTTGTGAAGTACAAAGTCAATTTAGAGGCAGGCTGGCTCCAGCCCACTGAGAAGCCAGACAGCAGGGATCTCGGCATTTCCCACAGTGACTCAGAGCTGGTCCCAGGTGCTTCCACGCCTTTTGCCAAGCACGAGCACTTAGAGGTACTGTGAAGTTTTATGAGCCAGAGCCTTGTAACTGGCTTGGGTAAAACTCCAGGAAATCTGCAGAAGTTTAGCCAAAACAATGAATTTGGCATGAGCACCAATACTTGCAAAGCACACTGGGATCTGTAGCTGAGAGGGAGGAAAATGCATCCAGTAACTACCTAGATGGGAGCTCCCTTGGAGTGGGGGTCAAATAGAAACCAAAATATTTGTGGTCAGCACAGTCTGTTACAGGCTCTGACTGAGCCTGACGAGCATAGCTGCCTTTAGAGGTCATAATCGCTAATTCCACTTCTACTTTCTGCTAATGCTAATGTTGCCAAAATGTTACTAATGTCACCATGAAAAAAATGCCATGGGCACATCTCCTTGATTTCGTGTCGTTGACACCAAATGTCACTGTAGCTGCTATCAGCATTTACTACAGTGCAGGGCATAGCGCTATAAAAGACTAAAAGCGTGGGTATGGCCAGGGCTGGAAGGCCCGAGGCACCCCTGTCATTGCCCGGTGCTGCTGCGGGAGGACTCACAGGGGTGTTCCGTGCGCTTTCCCCGCCGGCGGGCAGCGGAGCCGCGGCCGCAGCAGCAGCCCCAGGTACGCCAGCAGTCCGAGGAGCAGCAAGCTGCCGAGGGTGATGGCGAACGGCACGTACCACGCCGACGCAGAGTAGAGGTTTTCCCTTTTGGTCACAACAGTGTAGCCAGGCTTTTAAAACAAGAGAGGAAGAGTTCCTTGAGGCTGCATGCTGACACCAACAGCGCCTTTCATCTGGCTGAACTTCTGCACTGAGGCACCTGGCCCGAGCTTGCCCCGGGGCTCTCACATGATGGGCAGAGGGAGGTGGTGTCTGCTGGAGACAGTGATTCCTCCCATGTGCCTGCCTGCTGACTGCTAAGGCAGCTCAGATGGCTGGGATGCACCACTGAGCTCCTGGGGCAACCAAAGGCAGGTGAAATGGAGCCCACCCACAAGGAAAAGGGGAGGTTCCAGATCATGTTTCAATATCTTATATTAAAACAAGCATGTCGTGGTGGAGCTTGAAAGCCTCAGGTTGCCTGAGAGGCAGCCTGTAAGCACGCTGTGGAAGGGTGGGCAAGTTCAGGGAATACTGCCATTATTGAGATAATGTTCTCTAGTTACCTAAGGCAAAACTGGAAGTAGGTCGTCTTCACTGCAGTGATCATTCAGCCTGCTTTGTAAGAGGAGTTGAACCCTAAGGAACTGGGTTATTGTATAAAAAGAAATGAAACTCCTTCTTTTCTACCCAGTGACTTGTTCCAGAAGGGAAAACCACACTTCCTGAGCAGTTGCAATCTCCCACATCTTCCTGAGTGTCAGGAGACACATCTCTGAGCTGGCACATCACTTGGTGCTAGCAACTCATTCATTAAGGTCCCATCATGAAACTATCCTCACACATTTCAGAAATTACTCATTTGCTCCACCTGGTTCATTACCTAGTGTGGTACTATTAGTTTTGATCATCTGCTGAAGTTTTTATTTAATTTTCTGTAAGATATTTCTAATCACATTGAGTATGAAATTTAGCAGGGTGTCTATTTCTTTTCAGTAAAAGGATAATTTTAAAATAACCTATTTAGTCTTGTCAAAAAAAGATACATCCAATCCTTAGAGAAACTCTCAAATAATCTCAATATCGTCACCACCACATTATCCTCACTTGGACTGAAGTCACAAGTGACTTTTTGTGACAGGGCTTCTTTTCTACACTACCAGCTTTCCAGTATCTGACTCATCGACTTGCTGCACTAAACACATGTAAAGAGTAGTGATGGGAGAACTTGCTGTAATGGAAGTGTTCTTCTGGAAAATAGCCTGAAAGTGGAAGGCTGATATCTCTGGGGAGACAGTTTTAGTGCTGTGGTATGTGGTTGAGACTGTTTGTATTTGTGGTAAAGCATGGGAAAGAAATACAGAATAGGTTTATTCAGCTTAACTTTTCATTTCCACATCAAGTAGGGGGAGTAGAAGGCAGTGAAAAAATCATTTATTCCTTCCCAAAAGAGCATTAGATAATAACAGGGTTATTAATCAGTCCAAAAGTTTGGATCTAAGCATTTTCATAGCAAAGCAATCAGACTTGTATGTGCTGTTTGCAGGATCCTTTGGTTCTGGCTCAGTTACCAGTAGCCTCTAGAAGATCCAGACCATTTTACAGCAAAGGGCTCTTTTACCACTTCACCTGGATACTCATATGTTCATTCCTGCATGCAAGAGAGAAAAGGGTAATGCCATCTGCAGGCAGGCAGGGAATGGATGGACTCTGGATGAAGGAAAATTGTGCAGCACAGCATGAAGAGGTGACTGGTACAAGGATAGGGACAGAGTGATCTGTACCTTCAGGCGGTGTCACATCAACAGGCAAGACAAAAGCAAGCTCTCCTCATATCCTGCACCAGCCTGATATAAATCAGCTCCAAAATTAAACTGGTACACCAGAGTTCAACTGGAATGGCTGTCCCTGAACTGTATTCCTGGGACAAAGGCCCACAGCTCCACAGGCTGTGCAATGTTAGATCCCACCTGGGCTGCCAAAAGCTCTGCAGGCTTCCTTAGCTCAGCTATGACCACCATATGGGCAGGGAGTTTACCCCTCTGGATTTGCTGTCTGAAACCTGCTGAAACCTCAGCGACACACTGACGCTGTGCACAACTGCTTCAGCTCCTGACATGCTGCTCCAAGTTTTACAAAACAGTGACCTCAGGGATGGAAAAAAGACCCTTTCAAGTGATGAGGCATTGTTGTTGTTGCTGTTGTTGTTGTTGTCTCTTTCAACTTTGGTAGCCACAGATTAATGTGCTCCAATGATAAAGAAGCACATAGAAGTGCAAGGCAGCTGGGGGAGTGAATAGCTATGAATAAAAAAAGAGGTAGTGCAAAATGCATGAGGTAATTTTAAGGTTCCAGGCAAAGGTTAATCCCTGCTCTTTCCTTATTAATAAAGCTGCCAAAATCTTTAACTTTCCAGTTGCATGGTAATGGCAGCATGCCTGGTCCTTTGGCTTCCTGCCCTTTTTGTTTTAGAAACTGAAATACAAAACACATGTTATGACTCTGTACCTGGGACTAATCCTTCATGACATTAAGCACATCAACCACCTCTGGCTTCATTGTAAGAGCATAGGGCTCAGAACTTCCCAGGATTATATGCACTCTAGGTTTTTGCTTTCCTTTTGCATATGTCTATCTTCTTTTCTTCACTTCTGTGGAGGTTAGTCCATAAAAGAAATGCAGAACTGGACATAAGTTTTAGTGAACTTACCGTAGTGGTAGTGGCAGTAGTTGGGTTTGGGATAACTCTGATGTTTAAAGTCACTGTTCCAGTTTTAATTACGTGTGTAGTTTTGTCCCTGGTAGACACTAAATTGTCGTCTGTTATGTGGACACGCAGACTGTAAATCCAGTTTGTATCAAGTCCACTCTCATAGTCAAACCTTGATGCAAGAATCAGATGAGATGTGTTGGAGCCAGCACTTGGTGAAAAGATAAAATGACTGTTCTCATTGCCTGCAAAAAGGTAACACCAATATGCAAAAAATTTTACTTTAATCCCACATCAAAGTAAATGTGTAGGAGAAGTGGTGAAATGTCAATGACAAGAAGGGCTTCTTGATTTTCCTTGTACTATATAAAGTAATTTAAAACAATACAGTCACAAAAGCATTACAATATAGAATAAGACCCTCTATGGGGACATAGCAGAGAGGAGGCCGTGGAAACACTTCAGAGCCGTAGGGCACACAAGAGGTCACCTGAATGACCTGAACCTACAGCCTGGGGAGCACCCAACAACACCCATCTGGGGTGAGGACCCTGCACTGTGGCAGGGCTCATTCTGCTACTGGGGTGTCCCTCTGGTGTCGCTCCAGCCCCTCGCCATGGCTTCTGCATCTGCCCAGGGGCAGTGGCCTTTGAAGAGGTCTCCTAGAAGAGAGTTCATGACCCAGTGACATTCACTGCCTCCAGTGCTTTGTCAGCACCATGGGGCAGGCAGGAGAGTCCAGAAGCACTGGCTCCCTACTCCTTGCTTTCTGCTCGTTGTAGCTGCTGATGGCCTGGGCTGCAGGTAAACCAGTTCCAGCAGTTAGGATCTGGACAGACCACACCTACAGGAGATCAGAGCCTTGAAAAGGCACCAAATGTGCTTTGGTTTTGCACTTGTTGCCCCACAGAGATCCAGAGTTGACATGACCTTGAAGGCCACGCCTATTTTACAGCATTAAAAGGGCCATGAGCTGCTCTGTGGCTCAGCGGGCAATGCATGATGGCTCAGGTCTGTACCATCAGGACTGGGCCTGTGGTCAGACAGTGATTTATTAACACATCCATTGTAGAGATTCATGTGTCAATACCACATCTGCAGAGCTCCTTTTGTGGCATCAAGGGGCTGCAGTAGGACAGAGATTCTCTCTTTTGACATTCACAGCTTTTTACTGCCACCTGGACTATCTGCTCCCTCCTTCACACCAGTCACCTCAGCAACAAAAGAAGGAATTGCCCCAAGAGAGTGCACTCGCATTTTAGGGAAGCCGAGTGTCATCCCATACCACTGCAGTTCTCCAAGTGGATGCAGCTGATCATGAAGTTCAAACCAGGATTCTTAAAATGAGGTTTTATTGCATACAGCATGGACCTACAACATGCAGGTGTTTGAGCAGCTGTTTTGAACAGTGCACCAGCATCTAGAGGTAACATGCAGAGTAACAGACCTTTCCATCATTTCTCAAGATTTACTCAGTTGTAATTGGAGGGGAAATTTGACACTGCACACCATTCCAGCTCATTCTTGTGAAGTTCTTGTCAACTGTGTAATTAATACCCTATTAATTAATGTGGCAGGCAATCCAGCTTTGCAAGGGAGTGGTTCTAGCTGGTAGCACCAGTAGCACCAGTAGCCAGCTTGTGGAGAGAGCAGCAACATAATGATATGTAGAATTTGTGGATCACAGCTAGCTCACCATAGCACACAAACTATGTTAGATTTTTGTTTACAAATTTTTGTTTTGTATGTGAACCATCATCATTCACTGTTCCCAGCTCGCACACTGTGACACAGTACCTTCGTTAATGAAGTAACGGAAAGACCTGGGATCGGAGTCACGATCTTGACATTCAATCCTGAAGCCATTGATATTGGTCCCAACAGCTAAGCTGACTGGGATTTGAAGTGAGTAGAAACTGGGTGAACAAACTGGTTCTTCATCATTTACTTCCAAAACATTCACAGTTACCTGGAAGAAAAGAGCAATAGCAAGCTGAAGCTGCTTCACTGTGCTGAGACAGAATTTTATTGATTTTCGAAACTGTTTGGCTTTGCCCATTTTGTTTTCTTCAACAGCTGTTGAGAACACTGAAGTACCCTTCCAACCCAGTTCCTGACAGAAAATGTCTGTGATCATTTGTCCTTCAATTCTTATTGGAATCAGCACTCTTCTGGTATCAGGTTCCTTAACCTGAGCCATTTTCCAAAACTGAGGGGTTTTCAAGATGATATGTCTGACTGTTTAAATAACCTGAACTGTGTTATTGTTAAAATGAGAAATAATAATAGTACCCCATAATCATTAAACTCCCTTCCAAAACTTTCAATTGGCTTCACAATCATTAGTTAGGCTTCTTAGCATATTTAATAACCATTCAGAGCATGATCCATGGAAGGAATAGTGTTTATAGACTCAGTGAGAGTTCCCAGTGAGAGAAGAATGCTGGTCATGGCCTCCTGCATGGCTGGGAGCACCCTGAGTAGCACCAGATGAGTTTGATGTCATCTGGGATTAGGTAGCTAAAAGAAAAAGTTACCCTTCCCAAAGTTCTTTTTTCTAATGTCTGTTAGGCAACAGATAAGCTTGACATTTTTAAGAGCTTCTGATGCTAAATTGTCATTAATCATCACCTTGAAACATTATAGATGATGAAGAGATTAAATACCTCCTAGCTAGCAACTCTATGAGTGGTGCTTGGCTGGAATAAAAAGCAAGCCTAGTACCTGTGTCACCCCCAAGACATGTGCAAAAATCAAACGTAAAGCAGTCATGATGGAGAAAATGTGAAAAGAAGTAAAAAGAAGACTGTCTGTCAAGGACACTGGCATTCTTTGAAAGAAGTTACTATAAAATACTTTCATGGATATACCATCTATACTTTTTCTTCTGAGTAAAATAAGTCTGGGCAGCAAACCTAAGCATAACGCTGCTGTGAAAGGTTATGTTGGTACCTGGCATGGTCTTGGCTCCTGCCAGATAGCACCGTCAGGGAAAAAAGCAGGTCATGGTCAGGGCAAGGCACAACTCCAATAGGTGAAGTGGACACAGCTCTACTGGGCTGGCCTTCTGACATTAGCCCAAGAGGCTGCCCAAGCCCTCCTCCCATCCGTATCCTCTCTGTACCACTCCAAGAAAACACAGCTGTGATGCACTGCAACACAGTGCTCACATTACTTTGGACACTTTGCAGGGTAAAAAAAAAATCACAGACAAAATCAAAAGTATGTTTGAAGGCCAAGGGACACTACACATGTTCCAAAAAGGATTTGCCACTAAGCATGGCTACAATTAGATTGTGCTACCTGGCCTCAAGACTCTGTCCTTTTTCTATTTTCTAGTACCTCTGTAGCCATAAAGAATAACTTAAATTGTCTAGGGCACAGAAAAAAAAATTCACTGCCCAGGTAAAATAGGAAAAAAAGTCTGAGAAGTAAACATCACAGTTAAAAATATTAAAATATTATTTTATCCTTTTTGTAAGAAATAAACCAACACTGAGTGAACAACACCTCTTTCATCTGAGTAATATATGATTGGGCAGGGTTGGACTTGCCTTTTACAGACCAAAGCGCTTTGCCCAATGTCTTACTGTTCTTTCCAGGAAGAAGAGAGAAAGATGTAGGTAAAGGGGAAATAGTAGAGTGGATTTACTCACCGATGCTGTTGTAGACTTCTCTTTGTCTGAGGCCTGTACTGTGAAAATATGTTTCTGAGTTGTTTCATAGTCTAATCTAGCTAAAATCCTCACATCTCCTTTTGTTGGACTGATCCAGAAGATATTTGTGTAATCCCTGGTGCCCGCTCCAGCTACAATGGAGTAAGTGATGACACTGGGTGGCCAGTCCTTGTCTGTGGCATGCACTCTTCCAATGCTAGATCCAACTGAGAGTCAGAAAACCCATATTTCATTAACATTTAAAGTAACAGAAGGTACAGATGAAACTGAACTAAAGATTTGATTTAGAGTTTTTCACCCAAGAAAAGCAAAGCAATGATGTGAGAAGCACTATTTCACTGTGGTGTGCTATGGCTGCCCTGTGCATGGACTGCTAGCAGTAAATACCAAAACACAAGAGTCTGTAGAGAACCTCAGCAGAAGCGCTCCGTGCCTGGGCCAAGGGAGTCCTCACTCGTCTGTCAGTCTATGAAGGTTTCTTTGCACCACCACAGTCCCTCCAAAAGGCCAATTTAGCAAGAGCAGAAAGACAGTCTAAAACAAGACATCTGAGTTCAGTTCCTGACACTGCCACAGATTTCTTGTGCAATTGCTGAATTTGTCTGTGTCTCAGCTTCCATCTGTACAATTGGAGGTTTTGCCAGTTTAGTCTATTTAAGGGTAGTAGGTGGCTGTATGGTGAGACCCTAGTTGAACTGGAACTTGGAGCCATTTGCCTCATTTACATATATGAAATTTCATTTAGAGCAAAAAGGCACTTAACAACATGACAATGTTATTTCTATCGTTTAGGTGCTACTTACTGTACCTTTAGTAATTTCTGAAACACTAAATACATAAGATAAATTACTGAAGACTGGAAAAAATTCATTCACTGGCTTTATCCTGATGTAAATGTAGATGATATCTGGAAATATAACAGAAGATTAAATCATAGTTAAGTATGGCTGTGAAATTTTCTCATGCATATATTCAAAATACATATGGTATTCCTCTCTCCATGCTGTTACAGCACAGAAAACTATCAAAAGAAATGTAAAAGGGATACTTGCTTGAGTAGTTAGGATGAGCAATATCTTGCACCCTGACAGTCAAAGTATAAACTTCAACTCCTGGATTAGCTGGGTTTTCTAAATCAATAGTTCCAGTCATCTAAATTAGAAAGGAACACAATTGTATTTATACCTCCATACATGAAGTCACAGTACACATGATGACAATTACTATTTTCAGTATTCTGTAAGTGTGATCTGCCCCTTGGATGTATAGACTGTTCTATAGGAATAACACAGGCTATTAGTCAGTTCCAGGATTGAATTCCAGGCTTTTTCTACATGTTCACACTTCTGCCAGTGAAATTTCTTCCCCTTGAGAGCAGAAAGTTTTGTCATTTTGATCATAAGGTCTTGACCTTTTACCTAGTCAATTCGAAGCATGTGTAATGAGCTGGCTATTTACCCTGCCCCTTGCTGGCTCAACAAAGATCTGTGGTTGCTAAATGGTAATGGTTACTCCTTGAGCTCATGCCTGCAGACATTAACTGAAGGTATCAGGTCCAGCCACGAGTGTTCTTCCAGGAACCAAGTTGTTACTGAATGGTGGCTCACACAGATTTAAATCCTAATCTTCTGAGCTCTCTATCTTGCTGTAGAAGCCTCATAAACTTTGGTACAGCAGGACTAACACACAGGCATCCACTGCTGATTGTCTCTGCAGGGAAATTCCTGGAGGAACAGGTTACTTCATATAGTCTGTTACATTGTACATGCGCAGTGATCAAAGGCTTGACAACAATCATATCCTGTGCAGCAAGAAAAATGCTTTTTGTGTTGGCAGGTGAAGCAGCTAAGGGCAGTACTTATTGACAAGGAAACCTCAGATCCAAAATTAAAGTAAACCATACAAAATCATTCTACTGCTCCTGTAGCACTTTTGTCTTTTAGATAGAATGCCTATTTTTTGTTGTTTCCCCTTTTCTGTAGTTGTCCACAGTTCTTTTTAAAGCAACAAAACAACAACCATTGCACATGTCCAGGAACTGGTGGGGTTCTGGCCAATGCAAGTTTGCCAGCAGCTGTCAGCATAAGGAATTCATATTTTGACATGCAAAATCACAGAAGTGCAAATCCCACCACACTTTTGTGAAAATTTGCCACTCAAAGTGGTTTTACAATTCTGACCAATTACTGAGTTACTGAGTGTGAGATTTCTCAAGTATTTAAATTCTTCATGCTGAATAGCAAGGATCTTCCACAGTCTGTCATGAGTAAATGGGTATGAAATGGCATTAAATTTCTCTGTTTATCCATATCAAAGTTGGTGCTTCACACTCCCTAAAAAAGAATATTTTTTTCAATCATATCTAGCACATTTATTTAAAACTGGAGAAAACTGTCACTGTTAACTAAATTCTGTAGAATCCTTAGAAAGCATCCTATCAAGGGGTATGTAGTTCACAACCAGTCAACACAGTCATTCTCCACATCATATCTCCTATGAAATGGATCACAATAATTCTTTTTTTCTTGTACAATGAATTAAAAAAAAACCCTTATTTCATAAATTGACTTCTGTAAAGGGATAATCCAATATAAAGCCACAAATGACTGACCACAAGTCTTCCAGATACAGTGGACTCCAGAGCAAAGTTATTGCTTCCAAAACCAGATAATCCAGTGAAACTAAATTGGTTGTTTGATGGATCAACATCAATATCTTTACAGTAATTTCTAAGATCAACCAGAAATGTCCCAGGAGTCGTATTTTCTTTTACTTCTTTCCTGTTTAAAACAAACACATTTCCAATCAAAGTAACTTATATTTCTCCTTTTGAACTCTTCATATATCACAGGTCAAAACACTGATTTATTTTCTAAGTGAAATCTTAGATCTAAATATGTAACAATGGAGGAAGCAACCCAGAATATGACCTATATGTTATGATGGACAACAGCCCTGTAGAATGGGCAGGCTAACAATAAATGTCCCTTTGAGCCCGCAGCTGTAGGTCTGGGGATGTGCCCCAGTCTGCACACTGGTCTGGGACAGCAAGGCAGCACCAAGGCAAGGAAGGGACTCCATACCTGAAGGCAGAAGGATTGCATTCTGGGGGGTTGTCATTGACATCATCAATAATGATTGTGATCTCCATTTCACTGACATTGTCACTGCTGGGACCATCCTCCACCCGGACTATCAGTGAGATGTTGGAGTGGAGCCGCAGTGGAAGCGCATCCCGGTCAATTCTCCCAGTCACCTGCAGCACTCCAGTTGCTGAGCAGAGGGCAGCCAGAAGTCAGACATTCACCATGGGGGGAAGCAACAAACGATCATGGTGTGTGTCCAAGAGGACAGGACAGTTCAACAGACAGGTAACAGAATAAAAACTTTTCTGTTGTGTGCAAATCATGGCTGGTTCTGTTATTTTTTTTAAGTGATACAAAATGGCTCTGAACATTCAGGGTAGGATAAATGGCTAGATACCATTGCTCAAAAATATGCCTTAGGAGGCCTCAGCAAAGGGTTTGTAAAGCATTTAGGTTTCCCTTGCCTCAAGCTTCTAGTACAAGCTAGTTTTGAGTGCATTCACAGAGCATCAAGGACAAAGTGCTGCTAATGCCCATGCTGTCCTTGCTCTCTAGCTAGTAAGACAGCTTCACTTTCCACTGTTATCATTCAAGCATCCTTCAGCACCTCCAAATCTACTCACACATCAACAGAGTTGCTCTTAGCTGTAACAGACTGTGCCAAGTGCTCTGGTAAGCTGCTCACTTAATACTTTTTTCCGTTTCTGTTAGCCTCTGTTCAAAACCAGAAGGCTTTTATGGCACAGTACAAGTACTGTTCCCAGAGCACAAAGGAGTTAAAAGAACAGAGCATACATCCTCTGCATTTTGGAGTGTAATTAAGGAGGAAAGTGGCAATACAAGGCCAAAGGCATAGAGAATCCAAAGCATTTAAGGATCATCCTGATCCTCCACAGTACAGGGTTGTGTGGCACTTCTTACAACTGTGATAAGCAGTTCTAAAGCAATAGCAGACAAGGAGCAAAGACATCACTGAATGCCAGCCTTGGAGAAAAAACCCCTGGGGAACAGATGTACAGACCCCAGAGAGCATGAAGAAGATAGGATCACCATGAGAAAGAGGACCCTTGGATGGTCTTGCCTGAGGAGGGTTATGAATGAAGCAATGAACCTAAGCTGTAAATTTGCTGTGCACCTCAGTGCTAGAGAGGATTTCAGACAAGAGGAAGGACATTATAGTCTAACTACCTGCAGCTGTTTAAAGAGCCCCAGAAGGGTCACTGCAGTCCTCAAAGACTAAAAAGATGTCAGCAATCTTACTTCCACCTGAGGAAGCATCACCCTCTAGCCACAACTGAATATTTGTCAAGAAGTCACCTTTGGTCTACTTTCTTCAAGATATCTTACCAAGTCTTGGTCAGCTGACCAAAGAATTTGGCCCTAATAAGGGACTAAGCATTCCTTATTGTTATAGGGAGCCACAAAATAAAGAATTTCTCCAAAGCAGACAGTCTTTTTTTTTTTTTTTTCAGATGTCAGAAGTCACATTTTTGTTTGTCTTACCTGGATTTATGGAGAAATATCTGTCAGATGACTGGATGCTGTAGAAAAGTCTGCTGGGAGAGTCTTCATCATCAGGATCTTTAGCTGTTATATTGGCAACAACGGTGCCTGGGCTTTGCTCCTCTGGAATCCTGTAGGTTCTTTGTTTTCTGCAAGATAAAATTCAGCAAAGCATGCATCTTGTTTGCAAGGGCAGGTGGTTACAGACTTAGCTGAGCAGCCAATTGTAGCACCAGAGCCATGGCCATGCTGGGCTCAGAGATGGCTATTTGCATGTCTGAATAAATATCCCAGTCATTGGTTCTGCCAGCTGGATGTGTAGCAGTAGCTGAACTGGCATGTGTTCATAAAGCATGACACAGCCACACAAGTAAGTATTCTTCCCCTGCAACTTTTCCACAGTAAAAGCAATTTGACTTTCACAGAACCATGGAAGTTGAAGAGGAAAGGGGCTGTTAAGTTTTGCCATCCAGCTCCCTACAGATCTGCCAGCTCATAAAACCATTTGCTTTAATTCCTTCATTTTGCAAGAGAAAAGCAAAATTACAATAAGTAATGTAGTTAATCATCTTTTGGAATGAATGCTGGAGCCTTCTGCGGGGCAACAGTAATACAGAAAAGCTGAGTTGTCCCTGCAGTAGGTGAAGACAGGAAGGAGCACTCTTCTGAGTGCCCAACAGAGGAAGATGCCTCAAACTCCCAGCAGCATCTGTCTGTCTGATGCATTTTACATTGGGAAAATGGTTCTCTACTGCTGCTGTTTGGTATGCCAGTGCTCCCAGATTTCCCATGAATTTAGTTTAATAGGTCAGATATGGCCTGGCAGGCAATTGTGCAGAATTGCTTACAGTGGTTGCAGTTTGATGTTCACATGGGTCCTCAGGTGGACAATTACAGTACTTGAACCACATGCGAAGATAAGCATGGACCAGAACACAGAAATGGTGCAAGAAATTTCAGAAGACTGCTTTATATTACTGAAAAACACATGAATACAAATACATCTCCTGATTCTAGAACTCAAAGGGAGTTGGAGGTCCTCAAGAGTTCAAAAAAGCATTAGAAGTGTGTTTCAAGACTAAATAGTTTTTGCACTTTTTAAACAACCTATGCTGCCACTTAGGTAATTGACTGGTCTGTAGTTCCCAGTACAGGAAAAAACGTGAGTCCTTTGTTGTTCTCTGAAGAGGCACATCATGGGACATTTAGCAATTGGAACAGAGAATTGCAGAGACAGAACAGAAGATCCCACATCTCACGGTCTCCTCTTGCAATTTTAAAAATGGTTAAGGAGACACACTATCTTCAACTGTTCTGTCAGATCATATGAAAAGAGGCAAGCATACAGGAGAGAAATCACATAGGGTTTTCCCAGTAAAAACATCTAATTTTAAAGCCAGTAGAAAACAAGGAGTTTATGAAGCCTTTTGTGTCAGTGTATTTATGAAGTCTCTATCTCAGCCTTGGCATTGGATCTCTTCCTTCCTTGTTCTCCTGTTGCTTCCAGAGTCATGCAGACATAAACAGATCCCACTCACTCCCACAGCTCTAACTGGTTTTGGTCCAAAGTAGGAAACTCCCTAGGCATACTGGAACCCCAACTCCAACCTCTCTGTGAACAGCAAGCTCACCACAGCACCACACTCACAGCCCTACCATCCCTTCTGCACTCTGTACTGGTTGTTATCCCACCCCCACTGGATCTCTTGGGAAGAAGTGGGACATTATTGAGCACATCCCCATAGCATAAAGCACCAGTACAGCTGGGAAGGGGCTGGGGGCCACTTCCTGGGATGTCCCCTGTTGTCCATCTATCTGCCACCTGACAGTGGCTTTTTACAGGATGGTTCAAGCAGACCTTTTAGTCACTGCAATGTAATTGCAAAGGAAGCATATGTTTGTTTTATTGTCTTCTCCTTTGTTTTCCTGACTCCACAAGTTTTCCATTGATTTTAACAGCCACAATTTCAAAAGGCTGAATGCCAATGTAGTGTTGTGAACACCAAAAGCAGATGAGCTTGCATGTGCTATGGAAACAATTAAAAAGACCCTTTGAAACTCTGTTCTTGATAGCTATGATCGGGGTAAAATAAAGGAGGTTTGCTAACTCGTCAAGTTTCCCCAGCTCCCATCCTAGCACTAATTATTACAGTGTTAGGAAGTACTTAGCCCCAGCATGCAGCTCACATTGTAGCAGGGGACAGGCCATACATGTGCCTACTAAGGATAGATCATGAAGTGCAATTTAATCTAAAATTCTTTACAAAGTGAGCTGCTCTTTTTGGTCTGTAGTGTCAATCTAAAAGGGAGAAGATTCAAACAAATACCAGACTGTTTTTGCGCCATATGAGTCTTAGAACTTAGGTGTTACAGATTCTCAAGTCCCTGCATCTTTCACTACTTCAAACAAGTAGATAAATACTTTAAAGAGCTCTTTTAGCATTCCAGACACAAGGATAAATACACAGAAATGGCAACATTAGGAGGGAATAATCAGTCTAGAACATGTGCAAATGTTGGCACTGGGAAGAGGATTCCTCCTGCTCATGGAAGTACAGTAACATGGAATGAGCTGTTAACGTTATTGTTTATTGCAGACATGAGGTTCAAGTATTAAATAGGTAGCAACAACAACTATTACTACTACTACAAAATTTCATGTCTATTTCTAACATTTAATTCTTTTGTTTCTTCAGATTCTTCACCCCTTTATCCATCAAGGTCCAGATCCTTGGCCTTGGCCCAGGAGCCATGTATTGCTCTGGCTCAAGAAAAAACCCAGAAGATTGTTCCAAACAAATGACTGGAACCTCCTGGTGTGGCCCCAAGTGCTATCCTGTCTTCACTTTTGCAGAGATGGCAGGAGAGGAGCCATCATAAATATTCTCAGCAGGGACCTTGTAGACTCTCACAGTCAGGAGACATAATGACAGTGCCTTGAATCCCATCAGTGTCTCATGCAAGTGACAAAGAGAAACCAACAACAGAGTCAGATCAACTGTAATAATTGTCAAGCTTCTGCTTCAGAAACAACTGTCCATTGTGTTTTCCACTGCAAAACAGCCTGCTTGTAGCACATGCGTATTCATTCCCATTTTTCCAAATCTTCAATATATTGTGACTCCATTAGTCTTCAAAAGCTATTTCTGACTTGTGTGTTATGACACAATTTCCTGCTTATGACACAGAAAGAGACAGCAACGTTTCAAATATCACCAGGGTTGTTTACAAGTGTGTCTGGGAAGAGGAAGACTGATCAAAAGGGAGACCTTTTTATGTCTAGACATTTCTGCATGAATAAACACCATTATGGTGAAATGCACACCTGCATAACGAGCAAACTCTATATGATTGTATTCACACTGGGTGAAATTAATCTCCGTGTCTGAACTTGTCCACAGACCTTTGCATAGCTTTAACCTCTGTAAATGCTAACAAGTAAAACAAGCTTGTTTGGCTATTCTTAGCATGAAGGCAGAGCCTGGAAAACTTTAAACGATTAAGAATACAAATAAGAATAAACGAGGGACATTAGGACAAAGCTTTCCATTGTAAGAATAGGAATCATAGCAAAATTAAAATACTTTTTTCAGTATTATTTTGTTGTCATAGTAATTTGCCCTTATGTTAAACCCTCCCATTGCTGCCAAAGCAGTAAACTTGAGAAAACACCTACATTTTGAGTGCAATGGAAAATTTTTACTCACGTGATAAAGTAAGGCCTTTCATCATTGATGTTAATTATATTTATATTCACTGTTTTAGTTGAGTTGAGTCCATCTGGATCTGTCACAGTTATATTTAAAACATAACTGTAAGATAAAAAACAGAACAAAAATAATTTTGTGTATGTCAGAAAACATTTCATTGCATACTGTAAGCTAATAGGCCACAGGAATAATATACATTCTCACCAATGTGGATCTTTCTCATAATCAAATTCTTTTGTGGAAAAAATGGCTCCACTTTCCCTGATCGAGAATGGCATTGTTGCAGGCAGCAGTGAATACTGAAATGAAGAGAGCAAGGAATTAGTCTTTTCAGCTTTAAACATCCCTTCATTCATTCCTTGCCTTGTAGAACAGGCCAAGTCACAGTGCAGCATTTGCCCCAAACTGTGTGATGAAATGCTGACATACAGATGCCAGCACAGGACTTGATCACTACATTTTGGTCATAAGTGCATTGCTTACAGCCCATGGAGTCACAGGCATTGAGCTGCATCAGAGCCCACACTGTTCTTTGCCTCGATGGACTCCAGGTCTGCAATGAGGATTTCACAGAGGGCAGCCAGCAGGATCACAGTGTTGTAGGCAAAAATCAGCTTTGTGGTGGCAGTGGCCTGCATGGACAAAGAAGAAGTGAGAGAAGAGGCAAGGCTGGATTTGGGGGCACATGAGAACTGTGGAGGAGGCAATGAAGTTTGGGAGTCCAGATGATGGAAGATGGCAATAAGGGGAGAGTGGACTTTCACAGACTATGTGAGGGTGTAAGGCTGAAGACTGTTCACAACAGCCCAGTGCTGAAAGAGGTGGGACAGCCACTTTGTGCACTGCACAACACCAACAGGTACCATGCCAGAGCAGAGGTGTGGCAGGGAGCAGAGCACCCCAACACTGTACACAGTAGTGAAAAAATGCAGCACTGTGCTCCCTGTGGCCACGAGGTAGCTATTACACACCCACCACGTCCTCCTTCTATCTTTAACATGCCAAGGCAGCACCAATAAGCCCTCAAGGATATTTCCTTTACTAGTGTAGATGTTAATAAAACCCATAAAGTCTGAAGTATGCAACAACAGAGGGTCATGCACCATGCACATAACCTGCAAAAACCACTGAGCAGATCTGCCCAAGGATGTAAATGGCATTTCTTTATTTGCAGCTTCTTACACCTCAGATGTGTCAGGAGTTAGAAGGCACATGGAACTCACTGCCATGGCTTTTGAACACAAAGCAGAGCTAAACCCCCACAGCTCTGCTTTCCTCCTCACCAGTTCAGTTTGACTGGGCAAGACTGAGGACAGACTTCAAGCTAATTGTTTTCCTGAATAACACTAAACATTGAAGTAGTGTCTTCAATGTTCAGCTCTTAAATGCGCTGTGTTTTATAAAGCCAAAGTCAATAAGGCAAAGATACAACACAATTTTTAGGTAAGTGCAGTTATTTTTCCCCAACTACCAATTTATCACTTTCCAGAAGTTCTTCTGAATACCAAGAGTATATTCAGATCAGACAACACATTTTTGTAACTGAAGGTCACAGTTTGTCCTGGGATTGTCAGAAACCTGATATTCATTTGCCTTGTAAGTGATTTCCTTACTGCCTCATTTAAAAGAATTTACATTGTGATACAGAAGGTTAAAGTTTTTATTTACTCTTAGTCACTCTCATCCACAAGAAACATTTTGCAAGCCCTTTTTTAATTTTAAATTCACAATTTCTACTGTCTCTCTGATTAACTGTATCAAATTCTGCCTTCAATATCCCTTAATTTTCGAAGGCTGAGAATTTAAAATACAGTTTGTGTCCAAACATTAAGGCTGGTTTTTCTTAGTTTAGTATTGAGAATGCTTCTTTTTTTCCAGATTAAACATTTTTCCTGTGTTTTTGATAAGGAAGGAAGACATTGAAAGATGATGGTAATTCACATTTCAGATACAGCAGATAATATAATCTCTGGGGTTTAATACAACTTACTTTGAGTTTTGCATTTTCAGGATCAACTGCGTCAACTTGGTAAATTCGTTCTGGAGGTGTTCTTTCCAACACATAGATTGCCACAGCTGCGTGGATATAAGTGTACTCAGTGTTATCTGGGTAAAAAATGCACTGAAGCTGTCAGGATGTATTACTGCCTGCTGCATCTTCTCACTTCATAAGAGTAATTCCAAAATCATCACAAATACTCAAAAGATAAAAAGAAACTAATTACATATCTGTAAACAGGCAACCATCACTGCAATATGAATTGTCCTTTCAGGGCAAAGACTAATCTTTCCACATAGACTATCTTCAGCTGTTCACAGGTTATGGAGTAAAATTATGCATTTGGGCTGCATCTGTGGGGTTTTTACTATGCAGATGGGGAGAACACAGTCCTATGCTAGGTCCTCATCACCATCCTCTTCCTGTCCACATCCGGTGCCCTGCCAGGAGAGCTCAGAGCCTTTCCTCTTTGTTTCTGCTTTTGCTTTACACCTGTGAGGCAAATAAGTAGTGGATGATCTGTACGGACTTGAATGTTTGCTTTACTAAAGGTGATAATTCAGTGCAAGGTACATTTCTTTCCCTGCCAGGGATTTTTACAGCTGGGCTATCCCATGCTGGACCACTGGCAACAGGCTTATCTCTCCTTGGGCAGAGCAATTAACAGGACAACAGATCTTTAGATCACATTATTTGCTTTATGCCCTTTTGTGTCTCCCGGATCTGCTCTTTCTGGACTATTAATTTCCACTGTGACCCCTACTGACTGCTGCTTCTCATCAGAGCAGTGGGAATCCCAGAGCAGCGTAATGAGTTGTTCCCAGAGGACAACAATATGAATGTAAAGTTTAATGAGAGGGAGATGCTCTTTCATAAACAGCGAATGTGCAATTAGTGTCTAATTGTGGCTGGTACTGTTAACTAAAGCCACACAGTTAGACAGACTAGACATCTGCGCTCACCAATTTATGGCAGCTCTAGCTGAGGGTTAAGCTGGTGCATTTATTTGTAACAAGCTCCCACATAGTGTGTTTCATGCTGTGTCGATCCCCTGAAGTGTCACATTTAATTATTATTAGATTCCAGTAGCACCCATGATATGCAAGACACCAGCTATAGTGAGAAGATGACACAGCCTCTTCCCTGGGGGAAGCTAATTAGCTTTACAAACTAAGTATTTTATGGAATCAGGGATGTCAATGTGCTCAGGAAGCACCAGTGAGGAGGGCTGAATGTGAGCAGGCTGCTCTGAACCTGTCCCTGTGCAGCAGACACAAGTCAGGCTGCAGCCAGTCTGCACTGTTCCAGTGAGGTCAGTCCACACCTGGGGGGTCAGCAGCCAGCTCTGAATACCTGCCACAGAGGGATAAGAGTTTAACATTTTCAAATTTTTTAAAACTGAATATTGAAATATGCTTGGGCAGACAGTGCTGTTAATCTTCAAATAGGCTCTCAGTACTTTATGAAATAAACTGTACTGTTCTGTCTGCATGTGAACACATAATAAATAAATCATTATGTTCTGTTGCATCTGGTACAATTTTTGCAGGTCTTCTCCATTAGTAAATAAGCAAGGTAAGATCTCAGAGACTAAGACAATTATTTCCTATCCTTTCTACTGACAGCGGCGTCACTCGCATCAGGCACAGCATGATGTGCAAAGCCCGCACTGACCGCAGCTGCAGTCCAGGCTCTCCAGCCTCATTCCTAAGGCTACTGCACATTCCTTCCCCTTGCAACTTTGCCCCTGGTCTAAAAGTCAACTTGGTTAACATCATCTGCCCCATGCAGGAGACAGAACTCCCTACCTCTTTCCATTTGCACCACCACAGACCACAACCTCTGAGGTCTCATTCTTAGGAATGATTTTCACCATAATTTTTCATGTGAAGGTGCAAATGCAATATACAGTTATAAAACATCTGCAAAGCAATGTTTTTATGGTTCTCCCACAGAAATTCTTGCAATACAATATACACTTGGTGAAATTTATCTTGCTTGTCCAAATCAGTCCAGTTTTCAACAAACTACAGATATATGTACCCATACTCAATGTTTATAATCCCAGCAAACTTTAATTTTCTAATTTAAAAGAACATATGTATTTATTGGTATAATTTTTGCTTTTAGTTCTTCAGGTGCTTCAAAATGGTTAAATTTTTTATCAAAATTTCAAGAAAAATAAAAGGGCATTTCCAAAGATGAAACATACAAACTCTTTGTGTAAAACAAACCTATGATAAAAAGAGTGTCCTGTTCCTCCCTTATTTTCCTAAAGGAAAATGTTTAGACTACTTTAGCTACAGGCACTGTATTAACTCAACTTTTTTTTTAAGTTGATGTCATCTTTTCAAGTATTGTCCTTTTCAAATTCTACCATTATCTTACTTTGAATTGCCATATTTCCTCGAAATACAGGATGTTCGTTTTTATTTATTACTTGAATAGTCAATATGTTAAGGTCAGTTCTTCCAGTTGTATCTTCAACAAAAATCTGCAAATCAAAGCTCTTTGGCATTGTTTCATAATCTAGGACAGGGTTTCCAGTGGTAACAACCTGAAAATAAAAGATTATTATTAGCACATGATGGAAGAGATGAAAGTTATAGTCCAAATGAGTGAATACAAATAAAGGGACACTTTCAATCAGTAAAGAGTGAGTGTTTTAGATAGTCTTTTACTTGCTGGCACATTTCTCATCGGTGGCAAAAATGTGACAGAAACAGAGTGAAACGGCCAAAATGTTGTGGCCTCATGGAGTAGCTCAAAGATCTTTTGTGTGAGAAGCAGTCTGAGGAGGAGAAAGCCTGGAAAAAGCCTCACAGGCAATGCTTTGTCTTCAAGTTCAGGACTGCATCTTGCAAGTACATGTCTGTGCCAAGAGTTTTCCTTTCCATACCAAGCTCCAGAAGTGGCCAAGGTGTGATGAGACTGAGAATTTGGAGGAAGCCTTAAAAGACACAAGGGCAGCTTCACTTTTTCTGTGAGTTAGGCGTATGAGGAGGAAAATCTTTTACTTGAAATAAGGAGTGCGGAGGCAGGAGACCATATAGTCTAGCAGGTACCAGAACCTTTCTTGTGTAACCTGTATCTGGGAGAAGGCTTGCAGGAAAACTGCGGAAGAAGGGAGCTTCATGGATACATGAAGCTTGAGTTTTGCAAGATTGATAAGGCAAACATTTGCTTTGTTTTGTTTTGGGGTTTTTATTTCAAAGGCTTCCAGCTCTGCATATTGCCTCTTAACACAGAATATGTACAAGCACAAGACTGACAGTCTATAAAAAAACACTAAATGCAATCATTCTGGATTTAGGATGAGTCCAGAGCAACAATAGAATGCTACAAGTTGTATGCCTCAATTTTCACTGCTGAAGCTAATAATAAAACCAGACCTTTCCTTTTTTGGACAAAGAAAAGGAAAAGGTGACAGTTAAGTTTTTTGTGTAGCTAAAAAACTGTGAAGTTTGAACACAGTAGCAGGGTGCTGTGGAACTGGAGAAGGAAAACAGTTGGGGCTCATGAGTGTGTGTGACAAGGAGCATGTCAGTGTATTTACAATACTGCAGAATAAAGGAGACCAAAGAGGATGCAGAAGAAGAACAATGAAATAAATCCTTGGGTTTAGATGAGATGCCGTGGGCCAGAGGACAAACACAAAAGGGATGTCAGCACAGTTAGAAGACAGAAGTCAAAATAGAGCAAATTAACAAAAACAGTTGGAGGAAAGTGAACAGAAGCACAAATGTTTTGTGGTTTTTTGTACATAAAGCAGCTTCTGTCTGGAACCTTGTGGATCTTTTTGTTACAATACTGCAGGAGAAAATAACTGTGTTCTGGATGGTCTCCTTTCCTCCTATGCTGTACAGACACAAATTTCCCTTAAAAGTGATGCTAACATGACAAAAACATTCTCAAAAGTTTGTCACACCTGTGGAAATTTGATGTCCAAAATAAAAGTATGATGGAGATCTAAATACAGTAAACAGATGTAATGAATTCAACATTTTAAACTGTCCGGTTCTAAGCAGAAATTTTGTGCTCTGGAGATTATCCCTCCAGTTCACAGTCAAATACTTTCATTGGTGCTCTAACTACAGCCAAACTAAATGTGTCATCTTCCACCCTCCTTTATAAAGGCCTTGGAAGTGAAGATGTGAATTTAATGGTCTCTTTCCAGGTTGCTTTTGAACCTTTTTGGGAACAGCTTGCCACTGGCATAGGCCGTGAGCCTCTATTCACTTTTCCTTCAGGTAGGAGCAAAGTTTACTGATAAAAGCAGGACTGCACACACTTGAAGCAGCTGCAGGCTTCATGAAAGGGGATCTAGAGTCACCCCTAAACTGTCTATCCCTCATTCCACATGAGAATGTCCCTGCTCCCTGCTCCCCATTCCACCACCAATATATTCAGAGAGCATCACTAAGAGCACCTGGGTAGTTTCAAGCAACAGCAGGGTTTCATGCATTCCACACATCTTCTGCTGTTGGGAATCTCCAAACAAGAGTAAGGTGAGAAGGAATGGACAGGACTTAGATCTCAGAAACTGTGACTTTCTCAGAAATCTCAAAATATATCAAGAAATGTGATATTGCTTTCTGTTGCTGCAACAGGAGTAAATGCTCTTCATAAATACTGAAGAGCCAGACCTAGCAGGTATGTAGCTAATCTGAAAAGTCCATAATTTGTTCATGCAATACTGCCTTTTTCTATATGTTAGTAAAGATTTAATGGCAGTAGACAGAGCTGAGGTATTGGATCACATCACTTTTGTGAAATATTGTACAGATCTGCTACAACATAGTGTAAGTAATTAAAAGTGGCAATCCTCATCAAATAAGTGAACTGAGAACAGCAGTGTATTTATCCTTGCTTTATGAGTTGTAGTTAGCACTCATCTGCTAATTTGCAGAATTTGTATGTAACTTGCTTTCTGATTTTTTCATGATTGATATTCACTGGCTAAAAATCTTTGTTCTATTCCTCCAAGTGACTTAGGAATTGTTGTAAACAGCTACAGTTCAAGCAAAACATAGAAAGGTTCACAGGCCATTCTGGTAATGTAGTTGTAGTAGGAAATGGATATAAACTGGCACTTTGGAAGAAGCAGTCTCCAGTCTACAACTTTTTTGGCCATGCATTTTCATCCTTGTGTCACCCTGCACTGTTCTAGAACAAAAATTTCTCCATCATCCTTGCCATGAAAAAAACAAGAAGTACTTTTTGTCTATGCTTTTTCCTCCAGATTAACTTCTCAGTCCCACTCAACAAGCAGCAAGAAAAATTCTCGTGTGTCATAACATAAAGATGGCATAGGACAGGAGCAAGCAGGTATAAAAAAAGGGCTATGTTTTGTGTTGCAGCAGAAGGGATAGCTTTAATTCAAAATGTCAAAATAAAGCTTAGGAAGGGAGTCCTACGTTATGGATTCTCTGTCAGCAGAGCGACTTTAAGGGATGTATCCATTTCCTTCTGACTGTTACATAGGAATTGAGGAAAGAGCATGAAGCAGAATTGGGATAGGTTTAAGTTAGACTTTAGGAAAATGTTTTTCATCCAGAGGGTGGCTGGGTACTGGAACAGGCTCCCCAGGACAGTCGTCACAGCACCAAGCCTGGCAGATTTCAAGAAGCATTTGGACAATGCTCTCAGGCACATGGTGTGACTCTTGGGGTGTCCTACACAGAGCCAGGAGCTGGACTTGATAATCCTGAAGTAACCCTTTCAACTCAGCATATTCTGTAATTCTATGATTCTATGATCTCTTCAGCTGACCCAGTCCAAGTGTTTGTACAGCTACACCTTATGCATCACAGGTGAAAGAGGGCTTTTTTGAGAGTTTTTTTAACCATTCCACTGACCTGGCTGGGGAGCAGGAAGGAGCCAGCAGAGCTGGCACAAGTGAGCTTTGTGCTCTTCTGGGAGGCTTCAGCATGGGAGCCACAGCAGCTCCTCACAGACACATCAAATCCATGAGCCAACACCACACAGGGCCACAGCCTTACTTTTTTCAAATTTTCTCCCAGAAACACCAGCAAAGAGAACAAGAAAAGAGCTGTTGTATTGGTTTTGTGAAAACCTGAGCTTCCTTGGAAACACCCAGAAAAGGATATTCAAATCACATTTTTAAGACTCTGCACCATTTCTATGTCTATCTATTAAAGCCACTCTTCAGTGTCACTGTTCAGGCTCAGACGTACAAGCAAGTTGCAATAGCATGACAAGTTATCATGCATCTGAACACTCATTGCCCCTAACAAATGTGAGCTAATACTTGCTAATTTATTCAAAAATGAAAATCAGCCTGAAGTAATGGAAATTGCTCTGCATTTGCCATAGGACAAGAGCATGCAATGGATAGAAAGAGGTCACAGATGTGTGGAAGGGTGATAACTTCTTACCTCAAGATAACTTCCTCGTGTATCACAGCCTTTGTTCAGAATTAAAAATTACTTTGATTCAGCTTCATTTATTTTGGAAGTGAGACTAATTTTAATTCTCGGTAAGAGTGGCCAAACAGAAGCTGTATGTGGTTTATCAAAGCCACTTTCAATTCACAGTGACTTCATACATACTGTGTTGAAAAACTATGGATAAAACCTCAAAGCAGAAGCAGGTTCTTCATTTTCTTCTTCACCTCTGATTTTCTAAAAATCACACTTTTTCTATCACAGAATTAATGGAATTATTGTGAAGAGTGTTTTTTCCTAGATGCAACTAAAGATCATAATCACTATTGCTATTTATCTGTCATATCTATTACAGAATTTTTGAATGCTACCACAGTCTGCATTTAAAATTCTTTTCTGATTAAAAGATGAGAATAGTGCACTGTCAGTGCTCAGTAATCAAAGAAACATCAGGCTAGAACTGAAAATTGCTCAAGCTAAACTTAAATCTCACCCTGTATTCGAGACCTCCTTTTGATTCAATGTCAAAAGCTTCTGTAAGTGGATTTGAATGTACTATGGTAGGAAGAACTGCAACGCCTCCAGAAGCCAATGGAGAAAGAGTTACATTGAAGTCATAGACTGAAACACCAGCTGCTGAGTTTTCTTCAACAGTGCTTGTTGCAGGTAAGCCCACAAGCAACTGGGTTCTTCTTCCTGCAAGATGAAAATGAATGCAAAATTACTTCTGGGAATCTTGGACTAGTAACTACACAGCTTTTGTCAAGAGCTGCCATTAATGAACACAAAATGGCACAAAGTGGCTGTTGTTGAAGTATTATTGTTACTGTATCATTTGCCTTCATATATGACTTTATACAGAAACAAAGAAGCCAAAAATGTTTCTATTTTTTCATTTTGCCCCCTGTACTAATTGGTCTCTCTGTTCACTGTCGCATCAAAAAGCACCTTGAATCACACAGACGCAGATACTAAAGAAGTGATGGTTTTTTGTGGACTACACTATCTGCAGGACCTATTTCCTCCATTTTCCCTCTTCTAATTCTTTCTACAGCAGCTGTGTGCAAGCCTGGCTCTTGAGTAGTGTGAGTTAGGAACAATTTCAGGGGTGGTACTGTCACGTCTCCCGCTTTGAGTGAGAAAGAGCAGCCTGGAGTTTTAGGAGAAGATGTAGGCCCACAAAAGCCCCCTATGGTTCAAAACTGCGTGGAAGCTGCACATACTGGTGAGGCATCCAACAGATCTGCACAAGCTCCTTGTTTGTCCAGACCTCCGGACTCCCCAAACCAAACGCTTTGCTTTCCCTGTCATTAAGCTTCTAGTTTTTGCTATTTTTGACAAAGGCCTTTTGTGCTTTATCTTATGAAGAGTGTCTAGAAAACACAAATCAGGACAGCTTTTGATGCCCTGAAACACCACCTTAGTAGTCTCACATCCCTGAGCTGGCAATGTACAACACCAGACTATGGCAGGGCTGACTGTTGCTTGGGAATGCTTCACTGGCTCATCCAAAACACTCTCCAGGAAAGCTGGCTGTGTTCAGCTGCACTTCCTACACGCTGTGTGCCAAGAGGAAGACAGATACTGCCCACTCAAGGGCCCAGGTAGGCTGTTCATACACCAGCAATTACTGTAGCAAAAGCCCCATGAAGTTGGGGTTTTTTTTGCTGCGGAGCTGCAAGGTAAAAAGCTGCTACAGTAACTAGTCTGAGACCATTAGGGCTGCAGTCTAAGGGCCTCTCCAGAGCTGCATGGAGATTCTCATGCTCCCACACTCCAGATACAGCCGACTCATGGGTCACTGATCCAGCCGGGATTACTCTGGCATTTATGGAAAAATGGCATTGAAAATATTCCACAGGTACAGGCTGGGATGAGGGAGACTGTGAGGTGGGAACTGCCTGAAAGAGTTAATCCGAACAGGTCACAGTGACACCCTGGTAGGACTGAGCTCAGCTGAGCTGTTACTGATTTATGTCAGCAGGAGCAAGACACAGTGAAGGACTAAGTTTTTATTACTGTTCTTACAGATTCTGGAAAACATCATCAACAAAAATCACGCATGCAAATGAGGCTGGGCTCAGAACGGCTTCTGGAGATACATTTCCATAAGTGGAGCTGAACTTTGAATGTAATCTCCTGTGGACAGTACTTGATGAATTCAGTTCACTCATCAAGCCACAGTTCATTAATGGAAACCATTTATAAAAACAGTGAAATAATTTACAACATTTAGAAATGTAGAAAGGAGTTGCTATTTTTGTATTATCTTCAAAAATTTCGTTGGCTGTTTATTCAGAATTTGTTTTTCTGAACCAAAAGTTCTTACTTCTTGCTTTTTATTTTTAACTGAAATAAAAAAAATTAACTGAAATTATAGGTGCTGCATCTAAATGGCTTCTTCTTTTTCCAACCAGTTTTACAAAAGGTCTTCTTCCATATTCACAAGTCCTTGCTTACCTCTTTACTTTTCAGAATAAAATATTTCTGAAGCAATTTAATACATTCTTTATCAGAATTATCAATGACAATCATTGACATATGCTGAGTCTAAGACAAAGCAATAATGAGACTACTTTGGAGAAGCTTATCTTATTTATCTGTGATATGCTAATCTTTAGAGTGTGCTTGAGTAACACCTTCAAGATTTTCTCTATCTACAACCACACAGGTTAAAAAAATGCTATTTTTCAAAGAAAGCTAAAATTGGCAGTCAGTGTCCTAATCACAGTTTTGGGAACATCAGGAAAACCACCAAATACTGACAGGTTCCTGAGGGATGGCAGAACTCTTCCAGCCCCTTGAGAGCAAAGTGACCCTACCTGAGCAGGCAGCTTTCAGCAATACCAGTGCTTCGTGTGCCACACAGACTTCAGAGTTTGAAGATCTACTAAGTTGCTAATGTGCAAATCCTCATATTACCAAATCTCCCATGTATTTACACCAACCAAAGTTAGTGATGTTATCCTACTAATGTTCTCCACAAATTCCTTTCTGCTTGGTCCTGTTTGGTTGCCTGTTTTACTTTATCAAAGAGAAATGTTATCAATATTTGGAAGGAGGATACTGGAGCATAACCACTATTTATTGTTTCTTGGAGAGCTGACCTCCTTTCCCACTCCAATGCTGTCACACTGAGCAGTGGCTATTAGAAATGAAGTGCCTCATCCAACAAATGTTTTAGCAAAGACTCTTATTCTCTTCATTATACTACTGTAACCACAGAGCCCAATCCATTTCAGTAGGAAAATAATTGTTACTTGATTTTTCCCATCTGTGTCTGATCCCTAAATATGTGTTATAGAGTGCCCAAGAGAAAGTATAACAGCCAACAGTGTTCTAATTTTAGCAGCATAATAAAATCTTGTTCTTACCAGATACTACTCCCAGCAAAATTAGGAAAAGGAGCATGCTCTTCATTGTCTTTACGACCCTGTCCTTCATGTTCCCAGGATGCAAACTGAAGGAAGATGGTATGTTTTCCCCAGTTTACATCAGCTCCACCTAAATTCTTCCTCTTTTTCATGTTGTGCAGTGAGCAATGAAACAAAGGACCCATGTCTCTAGGGGAGTTTCCAAACACCGTCAGCTTGTTTGCTTGTCAGGGAACTGCTCCTTGCTGACACTTCATTCACAGCCCTGGTCTGTACTTGGGAAAACAGTCATTAATTGTCCTTTCACTATAATCATCTTATTCAATGAAGCATTATGAAGAGAATCTAGTAGGTTTTAAATGTGGAAATATCATGCTGCTTTCAACACTCTGGCAATGAGGTGCTGTCTTCACATACCAAAATCAAATACTAATGTTTTTTTACTCAAACCAAGACCCTGAAGTTTTTTATTTCTCTGACTATCAGAGAATCACTCAGACCACACATACTACATACTTGGAAGTGCAGCGAGTGTACATGATGAAGTATGTACATGATGCAGCTTTGCTGTAGCTGTCTCAGGAACAGCATGGACCCCCATAGAAGTGCACTGGTTCCCCTAGATTAGGTATTTAACTTGCTAGCCTACAATACAACCAACTTTTTTTTTAATGATGGGCAGGCCTAGTGTTATTTCATGGCGCATAGTAGAGAAGTGACACTGATACTGGAACTGAATGCAATATAGGTGCAAGAGTATCAACTCATAGAATAATTTAGGCTGAAAGGGACCTCTGGAGGTCAGCTAGTCAAATATCCTGCTCAAAGCAGGCTTAATTAAATTAGGTTGCTCAGGGATTCATCTAGTTGATTCTCAACACCTCTGCACAAACTTAGCAGCTCTGCTAAGAGGCAGAATTTCAAGATTCAGATTTAACACAGCTGTGGAGAAACTGGACAGATTTGTGAGCTAAGCTGGCATCTGTAGATGTTTCTGCATGACCCTCTGTGGTTGTCCCACTGAAAGCTGACAGTAGCTCAGAAAGTTCTGTCCCATGCCTGTGTTTTGTGTAGCATGAGCATGTTAATTGAACATGCTGAACATGAGCAGCCAGTTTAACACTGGGACAGGCATTGCCTATGCTTGCTGCATTCACACCTTAGACTATGGTACATATGTGCCCCAGAGAATTCTGCTGATACAATGGACCTAGAAAAGATGCATCAGTAAAACCTACTGATTGGAACTGAACCATGCCTACATATCAGATACTGATTTGGGGCATCATGAGAAATACTTATTTGATGGCTAATCTGCATCTGTTTTAAAGTGCTTCTAGGACCTTGTTGCGCAACCTGGATTTAAAGTAGATGTGGCCACACCATATCATCTGGGAACACAACCTGTAGTACTGAAGAATGTGATCTTCCTTTGCCCCAGAAAATGTGTGCCTAGACTTCATGTTAGTAAAAAAGGTGTATGGAAAATCTCACTCTCATATGACCTAGTTATCCTGATAATAATGTAAATATATTTATATTGGCAAAAAATTCTAACCTGTCCCTTTACCTACTGGGTCTTTGCCCATCCCTTCATATGCATTTCCTGAGCTCACAAAGAAGCTTTTGATCTGACTGGACATCTCACATAGATGAGGTCTGTGTGCACAGGTATGAAGCAGGCTTGTACAATGTGATGTCTTGTAAAGTGATCTTCTGCTAATTACCAAAACACTGTAAAACTGCTGCTAGCTTTATTCCCTCCTGTTGCCCTGACTTTGCAGTGTTCAGTGTTTTCTTGTGAGATTTTTTCTGTCATGGCCATGACTTGTTTTCTCTCTATTATCTATGTTTTCCTAAATTGTATCTGTGTTTACGAATTCCGGTATACCGGATGGAGAAATATGATTGACAAATACTTTGACCAAGTGGATTATAGGAGGTGGTGATTTCTACCTCCAATCCACGGTGATGTGTGAAAACATATAAATAAAGTCGGAGGGCTCTGCCCTCTCTCTTCCTGCTCTCTCTCCTGCTGCGTCTGTGTGTGTTCTTGTGTGGCTCTCCTTCAGGCCCTCGGCCTAGCAGGCCTGCCTGGGGAGTGCCATACCCTCCTTTAGTTGCAATGTATAATCTATACCATTATAAGGCTGGTTTTTTTAAGTCTTGAAAAAACTGTAGAAACATCTGGGAAAAGTTTTAAAGTCTTTCAGATACATTTCTTAATTTTTTTAGTATCTAATTTGAGTGACAGGACTGATTCCATCCTGCGCTCTGAATAGCCATGACTTCTCCGGAACTCAGAGGTCACAATTCCATCCTTTATTTTCTTTCTCCTTCAGTTGGGGTTTGGTGGAGAGGAGGGGGCTTGGTTTTCGTGTGGCTTGAGGTGTTTTCTTCTTCCTATAAATACATTTCCCAGCATCTTTGTTTTGACCCTCCTTCCTCTGACAACATACACAGTACCCCTTTCAGCAAGGGTTCAGTGTCCATGTACATAAACCAGACATTATTTATGATTATTAGACTGTAGAGAGATACGGGAGACATGTATGGCAAAGGCATCTGGAATATACGCATGCTCAAAAGGCTAGTCTTTCCCCAGCTTCACCTGGAGATGCACTGGGTGATTGTTTCAGATACTAAGTGAATACCCACAGAGGAGTTAATTTCTGCTTTCTCTCTAAATAGGTCTCCAGGGCTTTCAAGTAGCTCCTATTAAGCCCTCATGGTTCAAGCATGTTGTGAGAAGAGACTGTAGAAGTGACCATGGAGATGAGGGGAGAGCCAAGAGTAGCACACAGGAAGAGGAGTGTGGAGAGCAGCTCATAGGGGTGGAGTAAGGGTGAGCAGAAAGGGCTCTGGCTCTTTCTTCTTCCTTGAGTCACATCCGGGATGTCTCGTTACTTCCCTCAGATGCCTCATTTCTTATATTCCTCTGAGTGGATTTCTGTTATTCTCTGATTCAACCTGCCAGGTTGCGAGGTATGAAGTGAAAGGGCAGCCAGAATTAAAAGAGAGCCCAGAAGAGGTTGAGAATCAAGTAGAAAAAACATATGAGCTGGTTAGGAACAGGTGAATGAGGAAAAGGTGAGCAAGGCAGAAGTTCACCGGCAAGTCTAGCAACAGCAGCACTTAACACTGCAAGAAGGTCAGGAATGAGTTTCCTGGGAACATAAAACAACTAGATGAAGAGAGGTCAAGGAAACACAAGCAAGAATACAACCAGGGAGTGTTGCCCTGAGTTTTGCAGTTTCTCAGTGTTTCTCCTTGCTGTAAATACTTTCTCACACTTCTTCTGTAAACATGGCCATGGTTTCCTAACAACTATCTATGTTTTTGCTAACTGTATGTGTGTTTATAATTCCAGTATACTGGGTGGAGAAATATGATTGACAAATACTTTGACCAGTGGAATTAAGAGGTAGTCTTTTCTACCTCCAATCCACGGTGATTTGTAAAAACATAAATAAAGGCAGAGGGTTCTGCCCTCTCTCTCTTTCTGCCCTCTCCGTCTGCTGTTTCAGTGTGTTCCTTTATTTGGCTCTCCTTTGGGCTCCTCGGCCTAGCCGACCTGACCGAGTGCTACAAGGGAGTTTTCAGGCAAAATAGAGGGAAGATTAATTGGAGCAAATGAAGTGGTCAAAGAAAAAAATGGGGTTCTAGTAATTCTTTGGGCTTCAAGATGATTTGAGACTTTATTTGGGCATTTTGGAGTAAAAAAAAATGCACATCTGAAAAAAATGTCTGCTGAATAATCAGGCAAAGTGGGGAATATGAGGAAGATGCTACATCTTTCAAGAAATTAAAGAATCCTTGTTACAAGGAAAAGATCAACAGATGGGATTATGAGAGAATGCATTGGTCTTAGATTGGGATGCAGAGAGAAAGAACATGGGAAGTGAGGGATATGAGGTGGGAAAGAGCAGAACTTGATGTGCAAGCTTCCAGTTTCCTGTCCTCAGGAAAGTGAGGGATTTCAACAGAGACCAGCTTCAGAGAAGTAGACTACTTGCATAACAAAATGTGCAGGTGGAGGACATTCAACTGTTTTCTATGCATTTAATTCTCAATCCACTTCCAGTCTGTCAACATGAAGGAAACGTTCTCTTGCTTTTCAAACACCTCAGAGGTTCAAGACATAATTTTCCCATTAATCGTTATTTCAGCCAGAGTAGTGGCTCTCTTCTCCTTAGCCAACTCATGGAAAAGAAGACATTTTGCTCTTACTGTGGTAATTATTTAACAAAAATTAAGCAGCCTAAGGAGAATTCTCATACACCCGATCCAACCTCAGTTTATGATTATTTATTATTGTTATTTAATGAATTAAATTACTGAGACTGTCAGGTTTTATTTTCTTCTCCTTTCTCTTTAAACATTACAGTTTCTCGATCCACTGCCTTGGTGACCTTCCCTGAAATATTAAAACAGTACCTTAGCATCCTACACCAGAAACTTATGCACCATTTCCTTTGATGTCTCAGCTAAAAGCTTCCTCTGTACCATTTGTGAGTGACAAGAATAAACTAAAAGTCATAGAGTACTACCCATGCTACCTTAACTTCACCTAGTGCAATCCCATCCTAGCAAAGTCAGTAACCCATACAATTATGAAAAATAGTCCCAGGCATGTATTTTTCTAGCACTGACGTGTAAACACATGATTACGTGTTTAGTCACTCCCTTGATAATTAGCTTGAAGTGTTTACTAACAAGAAGTGATTCCATCACACCCAGTTCTTTTCTGGGCATCCAGGTTTAAGGAAAGAACAGCCTAAAATCTGTGTGAGTACACACAGAAGGATGAAAATGATGCTGTTTTCTGTGCTGAAAACATGTCCTCCCATTACTTTAGCAGTTACAATCTCAAGAGATGAAAGCATTTGCCAGAGAAGAAGGAATCCTGAGACTCTGTCTTTTGCAACAAAGAATTTGAGCCCTTCTTTTAGGACCACTGGGAATATGAGAGGCATTAAGTTAGCAGAGACTGTTCTGATTCTTGCCATTCCCTCTGCTCCATCTAGGCAAATGTGGACTTAGGCAGACAGATGATTACAAGGACATGAATTCAAGACAGCTCCAGACGTACTTGAATCCTCCCTACATAAAGATCAAGTGAAATCAACAAGGCCACACAGAAATTCCAGAAAAAACAGAGGTCTTAGTCCCACTCCCAAACACAACATGACAACTGTAAGATACCATGACTTTAAAAAACACATTGTTGCCAAAAGTTTTTTGCTTTGAGAACTTCTTGTGCTGCTTCAAAATATTACATTTTCTTCTGCCTTAACAAAGCATGGAAGTCAGTAATAACAAGCTCTAATATTCATTCACCCAAGCAAATGTAGATACTATCAGCAAGTATTTTGTGTTTTGTGGTTTGAGATGAATAATATGTTGTGGTGTAGAACATTTAGTGCCTGCAAGAAATTCTGTCACTTGTCCATATAATATAATACTTGAATATATAATATGTATAATACTTGAATTTTAATCATGTCTTCCAAACTAAGTTCTAGTGCTAGTAAAGATACAGTGAAAAGTATGTTGAGGGCAATGAAGTCTTCTTTCTGCATTTACTGGTTATTGTATGTGGGCCTGAACCCATGCAGCAATACTTTGTACCTCATGATACAGCATTTATGGCATATTACACATTTGTTAATTGCTTGGCCACCTGAGCTACTTGGTAAATATATAAACAAGGTTGTGAATAGAAAAATATACAAATGCAACAAGAAAGAATGTTCTGGGAAAATGTGGGTACACAAACTCTAAGGTTTCTATGTACACAATGTGATGCACTTCACTTAGTTAAGTATCATATCATCAAGAATTACTTAAACAGGCCTTTGCATCACGAAACATGAAATACCTTCCCTGTTTTATCAGTATAAGGCATTTGATTATTTTTGCAAAAGCAACCTTGTATTTTAGCACAAATAAAATATTTTCTATTAACTTTGAAAAAACAACCCACAGAAAAGTGTGCAACTACCAAAAAAGAGCATAGCTGAGCACAGGGTGAGGGCTCAGGTGGTGGAGTTTCACTTGGAAATAGATGAGGTTTTACATGTCAGTTCCTCCATCCTTTGAACAAGAGGAGTGAGAATAATTCACTACTTCCTAACAGTGTGAAATTTTGTTTGTTTATGGTTTCCAGACCTTTGAGATCTTCAACTAGGCTCTGTGGCTCTCCAGGGGACCAGAAGAGGGGCATGGTGTGTAAGGAAGAATGTTTCATTCTCCCCCTGTGTTTCAGAGTACTTAATCATTGGAAAATTATTATAATGATTGGGGTCTCACAAGAATCAGTGACAAGCCTAATTTTGAAAGGAGGAATTTCAATAGACCTGGATCTCAGTAAAGTGGTCCAAAGGCAAAAAAATCCTAATCACACCAAGGAGACATGCAATATTCATTGCTGGCCCTGTTCCTTGCTGTCTATAAGCTCTTAGACTAGAGAAAAGCTTTAGAAATATCACACAGGGACAGGGTTAAATTCATCTGGGTACAGACACAGAACTACTTTTTTACAGTTGCTGAGTTTAGATTATGCTGATTTTATATGAGAACAAATATGAGTGGAAAAAATAATCCACTTACAATTGACATGAGGCAACATTATATCTGAGTAATAACTAGACTGAATCTGCCACCACATTAATACACTAAAGGCAGTAGAAAAGCAGTGCAACATTCCGGATGTAAATATTTCTTGCCTGTGGATCTGAGCATCAACATCATGGAACAGCCTGAGACCATAAGAGCTTTCTTAATGAAATAGAAGATCCCACACAGTAAACCTAGTGTCCAATAAATGTTTTGACAGAGTACTGCGAAGCTGTAAAGGTAGGTGGATGAATGCACAGAGATTTCAAAAAAAACCTGCAGCCCAGATTGAGCTGAGTCACATAAAACCTGGCTGTTATAATATGAGCTACGTGGGTGATAACAAGGAAACAAGGTCAGGATATGTCCCTTTGCTGTGTATGGCTCCCCTGACCATTGCAGGAGCTGAGGGAATATTGCCATCTAGTGCCACACAGAAATCCAGCTGTCTAAACAGAAAAGAGCCATTTAATTCATTTAGGCAATGGTTACAAAGCATCCTAAAACCCAGGGATATTATGTGCCAGGGATGTCATTTTGGTCAGTGTCTTTGTCAGGCTTGTTATTAGAAACGGTACAATTTCTCCTCTAAAAAAATGACTGTGTTGTGGGAGCTGAGTCATAACACTTCTGAGGAAAGACCCTGTTCAGTTGTTCTGAGGTCGTGAAAAAAGTGCAAAATATTCTCATAGCAGTTTAGCAAGTAGCTGCCAGAATGACAGGATGCTGTTGAGAATGGTTTTTGTCTTGCCTGCCTTGAATTTACTGTAACACTGACCTGTATATGTTATTGTTATATGGTCACCCTAGGCT
>VYZT01056719.1:18661-35090 GCA_013400735.1 Pomatostomus ruficeps | reverse complement strand
GAAACAAAGAGGCACTACAAGGGCACAACTGGTGTGACCAGCTTTAGCTGTTGCATTTAGGATGGGAAGTGCTGTCTTTTGAAACACCTGTTTCTCTGCAGGGACAATGGGGGGGTTTTGGGATGCCTAGTTCTGATGTTCGGAGCCTTTGAGCCTTCAGTGCCTGTCTCTCTGTACCATTTTTAAACCAGATAGGCAATAATTTCAAAGACCTGTTGGTGGAAAAATAAATACCACTTTTAGACTTCTAAACCCCATGATCTCAGTTGTGTGATTCTCATTCAGGTTGTGGGGGACACATGCACTCCCACAGAAGCTCCTCCTGGCCTGTACCAGGGTGCACTTGCTGCTGGGCAGGCGCACTGGGCCAGGACACATTTCATATTCACCTCTGTGTGCAGCAGCATTATGAAGTTCCTCCCACTGTCATGCCAGAAAGGGCCCTTAGGGGGAACAGAGCAGTTCGGTTTCCTTCAGCCAAGACCCTGCTGAGCCTGAGATGAGGGGGTTTTTAATCAGTACATATGCTTGAGATACTTTTAACGAGTCCATCAGCTCACTTATCTGTGGTACAAAATATGTGCCAGATTATAACAATTTTCAGTCATTGCCCATCTGGAGCAGATTCAAACCAGTGGTTGATTTTCAAAAGCAATTTGAAAATCAAAATCAGTTAAGTAATCAAATCTTCCAGCTGCAAATAATGTCCAGATTTTCAAGCCAGAAACATCATGTTTATATATGTTGATTTAAATTACTTAAATGTTCCACCAGTACCTCTGAGTTAATTGCCATGTTATTGCTCGTGGCTGTGGCTTTCCCACTATTTCTACCTACTAGCCATGTAAAGGAAAAGATTAAATCTCAAAGAGAATCAGAGTCAATAGTATAAAAGAATATTGTTTTTCAGTCTGAGAAAGTTTTAGACACCCACCACTCCTTTTCTTCCAAACAGTATGAGTGCCAATTAAGCAAGAGGTTGCTAAATTAATTTGATTATATTTTTAAAATCCATTATTTCACATTATCAGATATAAATCCCTACATCAAATATAAATATTTTTCTTTTCTACACTGATTTTAAATATGCTGCAAAAAATGTATCTGAAGTTCCTCCAAATGAGGACTTACTTAGGCAATAAAATGTCTCACAAGAATAAAGTTACCAATGTCAAACTCTGCCAGGATTTTTAGGGTTATTTTCTTTGTTTTTGTTCATTTGGCAAAGTCCTTATGTGTGGTATTAGAAAAGAAATAGAATATGTGCACTCTCCTGGGTGTCCATAATGTGAATTAAAATTCCATCTAAAAAGGAACCTGAAAAGCAAGGGTGGTAGATTTATAAACATATTTTAAAGCACCTAAAAATGTGACTTTTCAAAGCCCTCACTTTTATCATTTCAGTTCCCCATAACTAAGTTTAGCTAAAAAAAAAATCTAAGCTAACAACTTCCAGAAATAAATAGCACGAAACTGGCAGCAAATTCTGGAATGCCCCCATACCTCTTAGTCCATGGGGACACAGACTGACCTTTCAGATGCAACACAAGCCAAACGGATTTCCTCAGGCTTTTGCATGAAACGAAGCCTGACTCAGACAGTTTGGGTGTTCTAGGCAGGCAGGAAAGGATTGCTAACATTAGCTCAATATCTTAATTGCTGTACTTATGAAGCTGCATACTGCTGGATCCAGCACAGAGAGAAAGTTCTCACTGACTTCACTGAGATCTGGATCAGTCTTTTTTAGTCCAAAGGAGCTGGGGAAGTGGCAGGAAAGATGGATGGCAGGTTTTACCTGCTGGTACAAACTGCTGTGACTATACTGACGTTTGCACCAGCTGAGCCTTTACACCAGGACATGCAGTTTCATGTAGCTGTGAAGTAAAATAGACTCACAAATTGTTTTCATGTGCTAAGGAGCAGCAGTGAGATGACATGCCAAATCTCTTTAAGAATCAAGAGGTGAACACCCCAAAATGTCCACACACCCAGCAGTCCAGTTGGATGAAGTCTTAATGCAAGGAAGGGTGATGTCCATGTACGCTGAAATCAGCACCCTATTTATCTTTCTTTTTAATCAACATTAATGGCAAGCAGCAGGATTTGCATATTTTGCTTTACTGGTATTTGCAAACCTCTGAGACTATTTCCTTGCACAAAGTAGTTTTCTGGACATCTTGATGAAACCAGACTAAGCTGCACAATCCACTCAGTTGTTTCATATCAGCCTGGGCTGTCCCAAGCTAATGTACCTGCGCAGCTGTGGGTGTTGCTGCACAGGGAACTGGATCCACGAATTCAGGCTGGATAAGAACTGAGCAAGTGGATGACATGTCCAGGAACAAATGGCCAGGAAGTAGGGGTCTAGGCAAGAAAATTCCTGTGGAACCACAGCCTGGAACACACCCTTTGTTTATGTTCCGAGATGTGGAGTAATGCTGGTCCAGGTTGTGGGATACACCAAGAATGGGTTTTAAAGGCCCTGAAGCCTCTAATGTTGTTGTTGTGACTACAGAGATTTAGCCTTGCTTCTGTTTAAAAATAAAAAAAGTGCTAAACATTATACTGTTAGCTTTTTTCTGTTGAATTAAATGCTCTGTGAAATAGCAGAGGGACAGTCACCATGTCCCAGCTAAACGGTTTGTTTGTAGCAAATTATTTTCTATTCTTAAGGAAAAAGAATTTAATCAAGTGTCAGAAACAAACTACATCTTGACAGATTAGCAGGGTTGCTGCTGTTAAAATAAATTTGTTGCCAGATTTGTTTACAAAACTTATTTTTTCAGGGATGGGTGAACTTCCTGGAATTTGCCAATCTTTTGAATAAATATTGTGGAGGATTTGTAAAATGAGAATTAATTAAAACTTTTCCTGTGAGTGTAAACCAGACATTTTGATCAGTGTAAATAAATTGCTTGAAAGCTAAAGGGAAGATTTTGAAGGAGGTGGGTGGAGAGGCAAGGAAATTTGAACACTGCCTTTCCTTTTCCAAATAAAATCTGGAATATAAAAACTATGACTAATACAGGAATTGTAATTTATATATCCGATTTGATATATCCATTTTTAACTTTCTTCACAATTCTGAACTGACCTCAAGATATTTGACTTCAGCCTTCAAATCCCTCCGAGATTTGTTTATTTTTCTATGAGTCTTTTTGGTTTGGCTTCTTCCGTACAATACGTGGCAGATGTGCTCATTTCTGGATGTGGAACTTTTTGATATTGGCTTCTATACATGACTTGTGTTGCTCTAAGGAAGGCCTTTCAGTGTTAGCTTGGATGGGTGGTATCACCATCTCAGACAAAGAGATAAGCTTACTCTCATCATCTATTCATTCTGCTGGGGTAAGGAAAACAATCAGATAATGAAATGCTTATCCTAGTCAGGGAGAAAACAAGAACAACTATTCGAATTCCACCTTTTCATTCACTGCAAGTTGGTTTTACTTGTGGCATTTCGGGCGTTTTATTATTTTTATTAGTGATCATGATAAAAATACTCTTCATCTATGAAACAACAGACAGCAAACATTCTACTCTTTCATGCATAAAGTTGAGGAAGTGTCACTAAAGATCCTTCACATGACTTTTCTGTGACTCCATTAGAAATTAAATCCAAAGATAGTAACATTTTTCTAATAAAAAGACAAACATTCCTCCTATTTAGACTAAGATTTTTTTACTTTTTTTTTTTCCTGGCAGAATGTCCCTAACCTGAGAAATTAGTCC
Organism: Pomatostomus ruficeps; assembly: GCA_013400735.1. Lineage (NCBI taxonomy): Eukaryota > Metazoa > Chordata > Aves > Passeriformes > Timaliidae > Pomatostomus > Pomatostomus ruficeps. Next base: position 31,358 of record VYZT01056719.1, on the reverse strand, counting down.
TGGACAGAAGCCTTCAATACTACAATTTGGAATACATTGTTTCTGACAAAGCCAGGGGCAGATGTCAGTCTGGCAATGGATAGTCTGCAAACGGCAGCAACAGCTTGAGGGACACCATCACTGCCCAGGTGAATTAAGCACACCGGCCCTCAGTAAGTCCTACTAGTAACTCACAAAACAGTTCAGGAATCTCACAGTAGACACAGGATTTTAAACCATGCAGTATTCAGGCAAATAGTCTTTCTTTGATTCTTTAGGTATCAAATCAGGAGGTTTGATTATTCCCAGTCACCTTTCCCTAAAAAATTTCCAGCTTTTGAAATTACTATCGTCTTAATGGTTTGATTAGTTAGAGCTATCACACACTGCTGCTGTACTAATTAAATTAAACTCCACTGGGTCCATCCTTCCAAAGCCTTGTGCATTTGAGCACTGTTTCCCACAGTCATATGTATGAAGCTGCATGTTGGCAGGATGGATAAGCATCTCTGCTTTAAAGACAGCCTCAAGCTTTTGCTTAAAGAGGCTAACACTGCCACTAACAACTAGGAAATCCTGGCAGATAGTCCACATGAATATCTCTTTCTATATTTGCACAATGTCAAGCACACTATCAGCACTGAATAAATAATAATAATAGAGACCTGGAGTAAGCCAGGAAATAGCTGTGAATGAGACATTCACATTTTAAAACCTGAAGCTGCAAAATTATCTTGTTATGATTCTGGGAAAACTATTCTTTTCTTTTCCCCCTCGTTTTCTTTTCCTAAAAAAGAAGAAATGATAATACTGCTGCTAAAGGTACTAAAAAAAGTTTATTTGGTCTTGTATTACAGAATTAAACATCTGAAGTGTTCTGCTGCTTAATACATAAAATCCCTTTTAAGAGCAAAATGAAGTACAGTTCTGATATTAAATCCAAAGAAGGTATTTCTAAGTGAAAAAAAAAAGAAATAGAGATGGAATACAACTGCATCATATGGGAGAAAAAGGGAGAGTAGCTGAAAATCAGTTTAACAAAGCATCTTGCTTTTGATAATGTCTTGGCAAAGTTGAATTTTTTTCTAAATTTAATTGAAACTCCCTGTTTAAAAGGATTTATGTTAGTCATATATCTTTGAAACAATGAGCAAAGTTCATGAGGAATTCAGTCTCCATCTTTATAGAAATAATAATGAAGAGCAACTCTCCGTAGTAAAACTAGTTGGAATTAGTAACTCTTATTAAATTCAGACTCTTGACAAACATTCAGGGTTACTCCTTCTTCACAAAAGAATCATTTATGTCTCCTTTTCTGTTCAGATATAGAGCTCCTATGGCACACTAAGCATGTTTCAAACTGTATTTTTATGGTTACAGATGAGAGGAAACAGATTCTTTCTTTAAAATCTGGTTTTATAATTGCTGACAGGGATACACACAATTTTTTTTTTCTTCATATCTTGGTCACCTTTAACAGAAATACAGAAAGATATGAGATCTGAGGGCTGTCTCTGTATAATCAAATTGCAATTAAGTTCATCCAGAAGCATTTGTCAGAAGATATAATGGCAAGGATTATAAAGGAGAAAAATAAACTGAAAACACAGAATGCCAAAAATCACCATCTGCTGAGACGATGGGAGTATCATGCTCAAAGCTGTTAAGGTGTTACTAGAGCTGTTGTCTGTTACAACATTAAACAGTTAATTGCAGTTCATGGGTTTTAAGTAAAAGGACTGGGGACTGCTTTTTACCATAGCAACCACAAAAAATAAATCCCTTCCAGCATGCATGCAACACACGCCAACAAAAAGCAAAGAAAATAAATATATTTGGAATTCGGCACTTAAACTATAATTATTTGGAGAAATTCCTCATTCCAAATTTACATTCAGAGCATCCTGGAGAGAATTAGATGCTCATTGCAAATTTACCAAATGTCTTTCCTAAGGGACAAGCAGATGTATTACATTCCGTATATTATCCCACTCACAACTGTTAGGATGACTCTTGCTGCTTAGGTAAAAAGAGTAGGGAAGTGAAAGAAAATAAAGGAAAACTCTATCATCTCACTAACGTGTGGCCACGAGTGTCACAGGCGGGGCATGGGTATAAATGCATCAGTCAAGATCACGTGTGTACCATCACTTGCCTTCTGCCACTCCAGCCACTTCTGCTGTGTATTGAGGTGAGCCCACTTGTGGTCTTTGAGCACGAGAAACATGTTACAGTGACAACACTTCTGATTGTTTAATCCCAGGTCAGGTCGGGTCGAGTTTGAGAGGAGGACAGGAGAAAAGGAAAGTGACAGTGACATCATCATCATCATGCCTTAAATACTAACACATAATATTTCGGTGCCAATGGAACTTCTTATCCATGTTACTTTTTGAAATAAAATGCTGATGAGTTCAACCATGTTTTCCAGACATGGTTCCATTTTGATGGAATAGTTCTTTTGAAACAGGATTTTTCTGAAGCCTTTGAGAAGTCCAGACAGCTGCAGAGGCAGCAGATCAGAGAGGCAGCCCAGCAAATTACCTGGAGCAGTGACCTAAAAGGAGAGCCAGGCAGGTGAAAAGCAATGAGGAGTGAGTAAGAGGGAGGTCCTGCTGGTTACTATCCCTAGAAGATGTCCCGAGGGCAGGAGACAATAGGAAGTATTGTATTTCACTAGCCCTGAACTAACTAAAGGTTTGAATATGGAAATGTTTTTAAAACATCTATTGTAGCTGCTGAAGACAATTATATCTGTGGTATCTGCCAACTCTCATAATTATCCGCTATGGTTTTAAAAATGTGTATGGGAAATTTTGCAAAATCTAGGACCAATAATCCCATGGCTGACACAGCATGCTCTTAGACTCTTACACCCCAAATGAGATGTAAGAACTAAACAGAACCATTGACTACATTAAGATTCAGATTGACAAAGACAGACTGAGGGGGTTTTGTCAGCTGACATAAAAATGTCCATAGGCAAAAATATTAAACCCTGAATAAATGGAGGAATTCACACACATATGAGCACTTTCAGAACCCAGAGATGCCCTTCAAGTCTTTCCTCTACAAACCCAGAAGACACACGTTCATGGATCTGTGCACTCGTAAGTTCTCCGTACAAGACCATTTCTAACCACTCCAATATAGACTTATCTCTCAATTTCAATTCATATTGTACTGCTATTAAATACTGTGTTTATCATGGCATTGATGTTAGGCCCTTTCACCACCAAAACTCACTCTGTTTCCATATAACCTCTAACTTTATATTTGTATTTGTTTATAAAAGCATGACAAGTTTTGTTCCATTGGTTACAAACAACTTTAGAAATATTCAGAAGTGCCCAACTCTACTGTGACATGAACACATAATTCAATAAAATGCCACTGCTTAAGCTACTAATAGATTTGAGTGAGTTGTATCAATTGTGCTAATTATGAATATATGTGAGGGCACAGAAAATGGGCTCCACTGCTCCTGTAAGCAGAAGAGTAGACACCTCTTTTCATAGAGGACTGACAGTCAATATATGTTTAGACAAATAATCCACTGCAAAACTTTTCAGTCCACTCTACATAAAGCATTCTCACTTTGCCAGCTTTCCTATATCACAGGTCACAATTGTAATAATGTTTTGAAGTCACCAGTAGCTACAGTGCCAATATTCTTCTTAGTGCAGAAGGAAAAACTGGCATTGTATTATCAGATTGTTAGAGTCCTTGAATGTCAATAGGAATGCAAGTAAAATTGTAAGAGCTCTGATTTAGTGTACACAGAATAAGATTTCAATTCCATACAAGGAGGAATATGAGTTTGTGCTTAGTTAACGGTTTGAATTGGAGTATTTTCAAATCATCTATTACTATTGTTATATATTATTCGGCAGAATTAAACACAGGCAGTGGGAATCCACAGATGCCTGCTGTCTCCTAAAGGAAAAGCACTTTTTTATCTGTCAATTAAAATATTTGGGTAACAACAGCCAGTTCTGTTTATAATCTTGGATTAAATGGGTATCTGAAGTTGAATTACAAGATTCTAAAATGCTAATTTTATAATGATTTTTAGTTAATTTTTTCCATAAACCACTAGTGTTCACTTTTCATCAGTCTTGTAACTTTTGCATATACCAGATGTCACATGCTGAGTATCTACAAAACAAGACTTGATTCAATGCACAGATCTGCACTACTGTATGTTATTAGCCAGTTAAATGTTTGTTGGCCATAGATGTACAAAGATTCTCTTAATCTGAGCCTGCAAAGCTGCAGTCTTAGCTCATAGGTATTTCAGAAGGATGAGCCCTTTGTAAGTAACATGGGATATTTTTAATAATATCTGAACTTTTGTCTTCTTTGCCAGCTATGGTTTCCATTTAAACTCAAAGCATTAGTAGTAGCAGTATGCTTATACTTGGATTGCTTAAAGGAAATAGTGCCTCAGGAACACTCATCCAACCACAGGTTTCCAAAAAACAGACTAGCAAAGGACAATGTATTTTTATCATTAAGAGGAGGATTTAATTAAAAAATTTGTTCAATCTGTGAGACCGTAACTGAAGTCCATCCATATCCAGTCTCTGCAACCACACTGCCTTTGTAAAAGGTCTGGTGAAGCCTAATGACAGAAGTTCAGGGTGGCCCATGAGAGGTTTATACATGTAATTCAGTGCTTAAATATCACACTTTTTTTTTTTACTTTGGGTGCCTTTAGTTGTCAAGCACATCACTGACTATACCCCAATTCCTCCTAAGGCCTTTGACATCCATTTTGACTGAGTACAGAACTTGCAGTGCTTATCAGAAGATACCACCTTTGACACTTCCAAGTTGCAATGGGAATCTTATTAGGACAAAGCTCCTTGCAAAGTTAGCACATCGATTCAAGGAGCTACAAGAGAATTCCATGTACAATAGATGAGACACAATTGATTTCTGGCACTCCACTTCCAGCCTCAGCCAGAAATACAGGATGAACAGGCTTGCTTTCTTCTGTAATTTCAACATGTCTGCTTCCTGTACAAGCTGGAAGTAGGACATACTGTAACAACTGTCAAAACATTTCAGAACCTCGAGCAAGGCGTGATTGGAGCCAGCTTCTGGAAGCAGCAAGGGTTTGGTGAGCCACGTGAGCAGGCTGAGCCCTCTCTGCTCTCTGGTGATCCAGGGACCAAACATGACCTTACCAAAGGTACAGCAGTGTGACTCTCACTCCAACTTCTTTTCTGGGTGGCCCCAAACTTTCACAACCAGGCTGAAGGATACTCGAGTGCCTCCTAAACACTGAGGGACATCCCTCCCAGACTGAAATCTTCTGGCAGCCCGTGGGTGCCTCCCCTCATCCCACTCACACATGGCACCTGGCCCTGCCAGAGATGAGTCCCTGTCTACAGTGGGGATCAGTGAGCGGCTTGGAGACGGGGACAGCCAGGGTACCAGCACTGGTGGAACATGATGGGAGGGGAGGCAGAGCCCTGTGCTGAGGCCAAGGGGCTCCAGCCAGGGCCAGGACAAGACTGGGAAGGACTGCTGGCTTCCCAGGGAAAGGGAGAGGCAGAGGAGAGCTGGCTGCAGAGAGGAGGGGAGAAGGAAAGGCGACTTTCCCCAAGAGGTGAGGAATCATTTAGAGAGGAAAAGAGGGCAACTCCAAACAGCTTTGTAATGGAAGAGGTAGCTCACTGGTGGGAGGGGAAGAGGTGACTCAGGACTGGGAGAGACCTGTCCTCCACTGAGGGAGACAGGGGAAAGGAGAGAAAAGTCTTCTAACTGCAAAGTAGGGGATAAAAAACAAGGCAGTGCATATTAAAAGACACGGTTGCCTCTGGTAAGGCAGCTGGGCCCAAGTGGGAGGGTGGTGAGAGGGTAGCTGAGAGTGAAAAACAGGCCCCAAACTGGTGTTTCAGTGGAGTAACCTGGAAGGAGATGAAAACACACCATGCAGGGCTAGGGTAAAGTGGCAGATAAGAGGGAACAAAATTCAGAAAAGGGAAGTGTTTGGGAGAAGGATAAATATGGCATCTATGTTGAGAAGGAACAGGAGAAAATTGGTTACAACACAGTGAGGGAAAGGCAGGAAGCTGCTGTTTTGTGCTGCCAACACACACAAATGTGGCTGGTGAATGGAAAGTTATAATATACATTATTCATCAGGGCAAACTTAATTTTTAATGAAAGAATATTTCTATGCCTACCTCACAAGAAATGTGTGAAGATCTTTGGGGACTCATGTTTTGTGGTTTTGGTTATTCACACGGGCGTTGTGAGAGAGCAAAGCACAGGAAAGCAGCATGCTATTTGAATGCAGACTTCATACTGAGGCAAGGTAACTTTCTTCATTCCCAAGTGGTTTCATATCTCAAAATCTAAAGAACTTTGCTGTGTCTTTCAAAAATGAAGGAAACTCCTACAAGTTTCTTCCTTTCTGTCCCAAGTGAATGGTTAAGAGCCTTCCTCTAAAATCTGGATATGGCCTTTGAAAATATTATTGTTACTGTTATTTACCAAAAAACCTCTTTCAAATTAAAGAAAAAAACCCAAACCAAACAACAAACAAAACAGGTAAGTATTTAGTAAGTATAATACAAGTGATTTGCTGCACCAGTGCTAGATACGTTTAATAATTTTAAGAAACAGTAAGAAACATGCAGTGATCATATTTTAAACCAATTTTTCTGTGATCTTTCCTGAGTACCCGTCAATACAGGCAAACTGAATTGTAGCCTGTCAAGTACTCTTTGACCTGTCATTCATGTCTTCCAATTTTCAAAATATACACTCTAGTCCTTACTCTTCTTCAGTGAATGCACTCCTCTGACCTGGTCTAATCCCCAGTTTCTTGCCACAGGAACAGCTGATGAAGAGTTAGACCAGGGACTCTGGATGGTGTGTTTTAAGAAGGGAGTTTGAGATCCATATTTCATAGAGGTTATACTACAGCACTGAGACTGGATTTTCAGACGTTTGGTGGACATCAGGTCATGAGGAATGTTTTCAAAGGAGACAAAATAACTGGCCGTTAAGATGGGTCCGAAACTGAGTTCTCAGATGCTCCTGGCTGAAACATGAAATTGTTGCAGAAAAAAAAAAAGAAACTGTTTTGCTTCTCAGAAGCAATTGGTAAGTCCTCCTGTTCAGTGAGAATACATGACTGCACTGCACAAAGACGCCCCATGGTACACTGATAGTTACCATGCCAGCTTTGGTATCAGAAATACTCCAGCAACGGTAATAATGTAGAGAAGGAAAATTATCCTCTTGAAAAGACAGTACAGTAGTAGGTTAATGCATTTAGATGACAATCGACACTTGAAAAAAACTGTTTAGAACAAACTCTTAGGCACTGGAGCCAGAGGATGTGCAATTTTTTTCACAGTGCTTGCATGACTCTCTTGGGTTTGAAATGTGCAGTAACTGTTGATTTCCATCTCTAGTTCATAGCCTTTTTTTTGATAGCATTTTTTCTTTAAACTTCCCAGAGTTCAATGTAATAAGTTACCTAAATGTGCATTGTCTGTTCATAGAGCTGGGTGGTACACCTCTCTTTAGATTTCCCATTTCATCTGATAGTGCTGCTGTGGTGTCTCAAGTATTGTTTTGTTTTGTGTGAAGCAATTTGCAACCCTTTTTTGAGAAACATGTTTTTGTTGGGATACAAGAGTATGTCACTTCAAATTTCGTTTTCAGTTCTCCATTTTTTCTGACTTTCTTTTTTAAGTGCTGGCTTCTTTGGCTAAGACGGAACCAAAAGCATAATTTAGATTTTTTTTCTTCTGTTATTTCAGAGGACATTAAAAATAGATTTCTCTGCTATAAATGTCTATTTAATAGAGTTTTCTAGCTCAAGTCTTCTATGATGGTACTCACATAGTGTTTGAGACACCTTCTGAAATTACAAAGAGATCAGAAATAGTACAGGTATTGCACATTTGGCCAGAGTGACTCTAGGGAGACTGGCTCATAGTGGCTTCTACATTTGGCTTGCTAACTGCTGAGTTGTTTTAATGGCCATCCTGTATACATATTTTTGCAGAAATTTAGATACAGGATTCTTTTTTTAAAGTATCTTGTTTATTTAAATTATTCAGCTACTCTAATTATCACATAGCATCCTAGAATGTTACATTGTATTAAAAAAAGTTTCAGAATCAGTTTTGATGGAGAAACGGAGGAGTATCTATCTGGTATATTCTGCACCTTCTCCATACAAACTTCTCTGGTAACCTGAGATATTGCTGTAGTATTAAATAGAAACGTCATTTATCCATTGTGGAAAGAGGGACTTCAGATAGATAATCTACAGCTTTAAAATTAGCAAGGGTGTAAAAATCCACTATAAAAATCATTTGCACACAAGTCAACATACAAGTTAGTTTTGCACTCCTCAAAGTGCTGAAGAAGGATGGAAATTTCTGTACCTCTGTGACTGAAAGGCAGCTACTTTCCTAATGCTTTTCTTACGCAAACTCCTTCACTATCTGCAATAAAATGCTGTGATTCATTTACTGCTCCATTCCCACCAAAGTAGATACCTGGGTTCATAAAACTGTCTGCTATGAAATGATTTCTGCTATATAAGACAAAACCGTTGTTGTGGTAAATCCATTGCAAAACAGGATCCTGGGAGGTACTAATGAATCTTCTGCCGAACTGCTTAAATCATGACTTTGTCACAAGCATCATATGTTTATAATCTTGTTATGATACTGAAGCCTTATACAGCTGGTTTTTTTATACTTTTGCAGCCAGTTTAAAGCCATCTGGTGCACGTATTGCCAGGTACACATGATTTTGTTGTTGTTGTTGTGACTACACATGCACCCTCAGCACTCTCATGGTATTTGCTCAGTTTATGAAAGTGCAGTTGAAGTTAAATCAGGTCATTATTTATTTGTATATGGTGACTACATTTCATGTTCCTGATAGCCACTTGTAAGAATTGCTGTTTTAGTTTGTCATGTCTTCACATTCAGATTCTGAAAATTCTATAAAAATGTTGGATTGATCTCCAAATAAGCCAAAGATTGAGATGCAGCTTTGTATCTCTTCTAATGTCATAACTTTTACTGTGCTTTTATAAAGTCCAAGTCTTTAACAATAATTCTAGTAAGTAGGTATTGGAACATATGATTTTTATCTTCTGGTTACTTAGCAGAAAGCTTGCATTTGGAGATCATCTTATTAAAAGACCAATAATATATGGATTAAAAAGATTACAGTTGAGGTTTTATCTGTATTTTGCCATTTATTAATTAAAGGCCATAATTTGCTTATAGTTTACTCTTTTAATACCATGTTATGATTGGGTCACTGTAGTATTTAGAAGTTGCAACCAAAATCAAGGCTGCATTACACTGAATTCTGAAAAACCACATAGTAAAAGGAAGCTTCTGCTTGGCAATTGAAATAAAGAAATCCTCAGGGACTAGGGAGGGAAAGAAGGACCTTTCCTGACTGATTTAATTATTTTTCTGTGGCAGAGTGACTTGTTCAAGGTGACAGAAGAATTAAATTTCTGTATTGGTGAGCAGGTGGAAAAAAAAGAGAGGATGTTTATTCTGCACTTTCATGTGTTTTTCTTACTCATTTCCTAAGGAAATAAGTCTTCTGTGATCATGTCTGTGCCTTTCCCTCACTTTTTTCTGCTCCACCCATAAATTTTGGCCCAATTGATTAATAAAAAGAAATTTGAAAGAGGAGTGAAAGTCTTAAGTAGAATTGTCTTTCTATGAATTTTGTGGAAGCCGATGCCAGGAGAAAGGAAGAAGAAACCATCTGAATGATCTTGCTACGGTAAAGCTGCAGCTCAAGTTCACATTCACAAGACAGAACTACATATATTCCCAACAATGGGAAAACTTTTAGGATGTCAGATCAGCTCTCTTCCTATTTTGCTCTAAGGCTCTGGAGCACAATGCACAGCTGTTCATGCAATATACACTAGTTTATTTGGCAGCAATCTGGAGTGAAATAAGGTGTTCCTGGGGAGAAGTCCTGGTGCAGAAGAGAGGATACTTTTCTATGGCTTCAGGACTGGCACCCTACAAGCCAATGGACACAAACTGATGGCTGGTTTGCTCAGGGATGGGTTTATTTCTAGGTGCAGATCATAGAGGCAGTATAGATGTAATCGCAGCAGAACTCACACTCTTTAAACAAAAGATGCTGATCACGGGAAAGTTGGGCATACATGTAGATGTGTCACTTAGGGACATGTTTTAGTGATGGAATTAGGGTCAATGGTTAGACTCAAAGGCCTTTTCCAACCTAAATGATTCTATTATTCTGATTGTGGAATCATTTGTTTAATGATAATGTTCTTGAATACATATGGTAGGGAGGAGAAATTCCTTTGGGAGGGCTTTGGAAACCTTTCTCTTAAACTGTAAGTCACTGGATTGTTTCTTTTTAGGAAGGAATTGGTACATCTTGAATCTTTGATTTTATGCTAATTTTCCTTCATATGGTCTGTTTCTGTTAAGAGCCTAGACTGTAGTTCTGCAGTGTGTCATGGTAAGCAGCATGTAGATCAGCGCCATGTGTTAAAGCTGGAGAGTTTCTTTGCTTTTTGTTTTTTTGCTTGGTTTGAGGCAGCTTGTATTAAATACTTTCCCCCTCCCCTTTTCTCTGTTGTATGGTCAGGAATTGCTTTACTACTTGTGTATCCTGTGGTAGTGTTTATATTATTTAGACATTTAGCCTTCCATACTTCCCTGAAATCTAATGTTGGTTTTCATTGATGGGGATTTTCTGGGTGCTCACATGCCTTTCTTTCGTATCTTGTCTCCAGATACACATCTTGGGTAATCACACCAGTTACAGTATAAGCTGTGCAGTTTAACTTCTCTAATTTTGAGACTATTTGGCCACTGTCAAGACATTTGCTCAACTATCTTGCAGTGAATTTGAACACAAGTGCCAAACATGGTTGACTATTAACTTCATGTCATTTATCATTCTTTCTAAGGAATTCCATCTTGCTATTCCTGACCAAAGACTTTTTCAATATAGTGGGCAGAGTTTTCAACCTCAACATAATCAGTTTATGTCTATTCTTTTTGGGTTTTTTCCTCATTGATGATTATGTATCCTTATAATTAAATAATCAAACATATTCACTACCAGCTGAATTTTGTTAGACTAAGTAAAACTCTTCTCATATGATAGAATCTTAATTCCTCTGATCTTTCTGGTAACCCTTTCCACACTTTTTTTTTCCTTTTCTTTTTTTTATTTAAACTCGTGGATAGAAATGCACTTAATATTCCATTCTAGATCTTACCAGGGCTTTGTATTACACCACAACTACCCTTTCTGCTTCTGGAAATTCCACATGTAGTATATCTAAGGTCATGCACCTTGTCTGCTTCACGATGGTTGCTCACAAGCCTGTTGTGATTGCCTGGTTTTATCTGAGGCGTATTTTGATGAGTTTTCTGCTTCTTTGATAATGTTACTGAAGTTTCTTGTAGCTAATGTTACTTGATTGGAGGCACTCTGGCTAGGCCGTACAGAAGGAAAGATTTTAGGCTCACCTCTGGGTATTAAGGATGGGACTTGTATATTCCAGCTACCTTTTGAAAGAGGTGGAGTGTGTTGACAGTGTACATAAGGCAAAGAGTGTCTGTCCTTTGCCTCAAACCTTTATCCATTTTAGCACTGTAAAGAGCCTAGTCTTAATGCAGCTGTGGGAAATTTACTTAAATCCGTTCTAGACTGCAGCACCATACACCTTTTGACAGGCAGCAGTGCTGACTTCAGCAACTCCTTTCCTGCTCCTCTGGCCACAGCTCCAACTCCTGAGCAGGTCTGAAATTGTTTGGGGTTTTTTTTGGTGTTTTTGAGTCCACATTAATTCCATGCTCTACTTCAGTATTGCCTCACAATGGTTTGAACCAGCAAAAAATGAATGAGTGTCTGGGAAAAGATGCCGGATGGGGACAGCACCACACAAAGCTCACATCACCATCACCACTGTGACAAGTGTCTGTTGAACCACGAACTTCAGTCATCACCACCCCTAATGAGGCTGCAGACCTGTATGAAAGACGCTACATGTGGGATCTGTGAGGCTGTCTAAATGAAACCGAGTCCTTCACTAGGAGCGTTTATGTTTGGCTTAAGAAGTGTGAGCCGAAGCAACAGGCTTATGCTGAAACTCCTAACCCAGATCAGGTACACAAAGTAAAAAATTTTTCACGGGTATTTTCTATTCTTACGTCAATGGAGAAATAAGCAAAAATGACACTGTCCTAAATTAAAAGTATGTACGTCTCATAAGTTATGTAGAGCGAGATGAAAACCTCGGTATTGTTTGACAGCAGCCGGACCTGCGAGTTCAGAGCTGCTGTATCGTAGCCTAGAACACCAAAACGAGAAAAATCCCATTTGCAACCAGACGAAGCCTACTACAGATTAGCCAGTATTTGGACAACAAAATGGCTGTGGTTGTGGCTATAGGTGATCCACAGGAGCGCAGCTGGAAGCCGGGGAGCTGGGGAGCCCCAACCCCGCTCTCCGGGTCCGATTCGGGGCCGCGCTGGGGTGCGGAGGGGCCGTGCCGCCGTTACCGAGAGCCCGTCCCAGGGACTTACTGCGGGCGCTGCGAGACGCGGGGCGCGCAGCCCCGAGGCGCGCACGACCGGCGGCTGCGCCTTCCCGGCGGGGCTCCGCGGCCGCCAGCCCCGCTCTGCTCTGCTCCGCTCCGCTCCGCCGG
>VYZT01056719.1:0-18142 GCA_013400735.1 Pomatostomus ruficeps | reverse complement strand
CGCGGAGGGGCCGGAGGATGCCGCGGGCGGGGAGGGGGGCCGAGGGTGCTGCCGCGGGGGGCTCGGCGGTTCCGCTCCCTGGCAGATGCTCCGACCATTGTGCTTTTGCTGTTGCAAATAGAAACACTGCTCACCTCCTCACCTCTCTTCCTCCCCTCGCCAAACAATAAATGCACACCTCAGGGCCCTCGGCGCTTCCTGACTCTGCTTTCTCTTCTGCAGGTGTAGATCTGGAAGAGACTGGAAAGGAGGGTGGAAAAAGCAGGGAGGTTATGAGGCTTAATAAAGAAGGTAAGTGGATAGTGCTGGCACTCCTCTCTACCTGTCTGTCTCTTGGTGGTTATGGATGACTGTGGTTTGGCCTTGACAGGGTGGTCTGATAGCATATGGATCTCTCTGCCGTGAAGAACATTTCAGGGTTGGATACACGCAGATGACTGCCACTGTGTCAACTTCTTTTGAAGTACGGGTATAACAGGTGTATACGTGCAACTGACAGACGTGGTAAAAGATAAGGCGATTTTGAGTCAAAAGACAACTACACATCAGTGGCCATATTGGATGTTTTTGTGGACCCTGTCCCTTAGTGCAATGTTCCAGTTGCTCGTGTGAAGATAACCATATAAACTTTAAACGTTATATTATTATTAGCAACTTAGTGGAGACGTTTTCATTTGAAGTGAGAAAGGGTTTGTTACAATCTTTGAGTTCATTCACTTCAACTCAAATCGCATTTTATTCTTTATTCTCACTGCTGAGTGTGACCTAGAGTCAACTGAGCAGCCAGCATCAAATATGATGTTAGGTTACACTAACGCATGCATATTATGCAAAAACAAATAAAATGAGTCATTTGGGCCATAAGGTCTTCTGGTGCCATCAGTGTGAACAGGCAAATTCCAGGTTAGTGATATTTGCCAGTATGGCAGGCCTGACACAGTTCTGTCAGCTGCGAGAAGAGAAACTTTAGTGGTGAGCATAGGCAAATCAAATTTACACATTTTGTTTGTGATGTATGTCATTAACATCATGCTGAGGTAACACCTAATACAACTAGTGAAATGGTTCAGGACACTTTTTCACGTAGCTTTGTGTTTGTTTCTGTTTCGTTAAGAATGCACTTTACGTACACGACCTCTCTGTCTTGAGAAATACTTCTTGGGAAGTCAGTTCATAATGAATGATCCCATCATAGTGAAACTTCGGTGTGACTTACTCATGCTGAGAGAAATCCCACTATTACCTGTAATGTCATGATATATATTCTGAAATTATGTTAAGTTTCTCATTATATTATAGTTGTCATTACACACGCGTTCGATTTTGAGCATCTTGGCAGCTCAAAGGAATCTTATGTTATCTAAACAAGCCCTCGAAAAAAGAATTAATCAGTAATGTAGATTTGTGTGATAAACTATAAAATTGCATGGAGTACACATTAAAGTTATTTAAAATACCATAAAACTTCCCTTTTGAAAGACCTTTACAGAGATGCCAAGCCTGATTGTGTTCCTATCTTGATTCTTACATGCCTGAACCTCTCTATTTTGTCAGCCCCAAGATAAGTTAGCAGCAGAAGTGGGATTTTCATGTAGTTTATTTATAGGTAAAAAGTTCAAGGTTCTTTACATCTGTCAGTAATGTTGATTCAAAATTAATTGAATGAAAATTTTGCTACTTCCGGTATACCTTCATAAAGCGCTTAATTTGTTGAGATAGAATGTTCTGTGCACAGAAGTCCCTGAACACAAATTCTTTTTATAAACTTGAGACATAAAGATTGAAGCGTGTCTTTACTCTTTAGTCATACATAATATGCAAATTGTTTCCTAGAACGACTGGGTTTAAGTTATCAGTTCTAATTTTGTTTGGTTTTTTGGGAGGTCAGAGTCTCCATCAAAGGAGCTCTATTTAAACTCACTATCCTGAAAAATTACTTCCAAACAAAGTGTAATGTCGTTGTTGCCATTGTGATTGTGACAGGTGTGAAGCACTTACTGGCTCTTATAGTACTTATGTCATAATACTGTGTAAAAAAACCCCAAAATTGACTGTTATATTTAGAAAATAAAAAGTCCTAGGGATGTTATTGCTTCCAAGTAGTAACTTGTGTTAGATCACTTAGAAAGTACTTCCATGAAGTTTGAATAAATTAGTATGTGTTGAAATATTTCTACTATATTCACTTAGGCAGTCTGTTAATACAGGTGTTTTCACCACACCCATTTATGTGTGTGAACACCCACTGTAAATCTTCCTTGGGTCTTACAATCCTTATTATTAAAAGTGGGGAAAATATGAAGAGTTAGATTGGTCTGCAGGAAACATTTCTCTTGTATTTGTAGAAATGCTGGTGCTTTTACTCTGATCTTGCTCACGTGTTGTGTGAGATGTTGAATTTTTTTGCCTGCTTTGTTCATAGATCAGGTTTGTGGTTACGATAGGCCTGAATACCAAACCCAACTCCTTTTTTTTACAATCTTACCTACTTGAGTAGATGTTTTTAATGGCATCTGTGGTGCCAGGAGACTGTAAGCATTGTCTTAGAAAAATCAAATGTTACTTGTAACTTACTTGTATCAAGTAACTGGGGGTGACAGATAGGATTTTAAGTATGAAAATTTATCAAAGATTACGGTCCTGTTTGATAAAGATAGTGGAAAACGTGATTTTTCTGTACTTACTTTTTACCATACTTGTCTGCATTTCATCATCTTTAGTTGATATGACCAGGTTTATGCGGCCATTCCCTTGTAACCAGTTAAACAAGAAGGCTTTTTAGATGATCGAAACTGTGCAGAGGATGGTGGGAGCTAAGGAGTGGGAAAGTATTGGTCTCCAGACCATGACAAAGTGTTTCACTTTGGTTTTGTAGGAAAACTATGGTGTTAGGTGGCAGAAAGTGCTTCCCACTAGCTTGACCCCTGCTTCGCTGCCTCCTTTCTGGTTGTGTACCATGTGTGTTTATAGTGGTGGGCTTCTCTTCCTCCTCGCTTTGGCCGAGGAGGGGACGTGGGAGGCAGCATTTCCTGGAGGTGGGGGGTAGGAACACTCCCTGCCAAGTCTGTGCCTGCCCGTGGGGTTGATACTTGCATCCCTGGGCAGAGGGGTCCCTGTCTGACTGTGCTGTTCATTTCTGCAATGCAAGAGATGCACTGAGGCCATGTGCCCCCTGTGCCTCCTCTTAAGGGTAAAAGTAAATACACAGAAGTATTGCTCACTGCTTTCCTTTATTCTGCAGTGTATATGTAGGCAGCGTAGAGGGAGAGAAATTTCCTGAAGGTTTGTTCAGTTTTCTGGACAGAATTGCTTTTTGCATGCTGATACTTACTCTGAGTTTTCCTATAGCAAATGCAGTTTGTCCATGGTGACTTTTTCTGGCATGTGGATTTGTAGAGAAGGGATTACAAAGTTCCAAGTGTTCACAGAAAATGAGAAATTTTATACATAAATGTTTGTGCCAGGGAAAAGAAAGTTATCTGCTTATCTAATCAGGAAACAGAAACAGTATTGTGTAACTTATCTCACAAATCACTACCCAGCAACCAGCTTAGCTAAAAGAGAGGTTATCAGAATTGGAGCAACATTTAGAATTTATGTTGAATTTTCAAAAGCTGAATGTCATATTTGAAGAACTGAAGATTTTCTTGTAGATAGCAGGCATAGTAGAAGTCTGTATTTGAAAATTTGTGTTCTATAAAACGTCCCAGTAACTGTGTGCCTGAGGCAGGTACAGTGTTCTGTTATTATCAGCCTTAACCTGTATATTATTATAGATTAATTTTGGAGGCATGTTTTACTTTATACAATATTTGAGAAAATAATGGAAGAATGGGGGGTTTTTTTGTTTTGTGTACAGAACTTGAATTAATAATTGGTTTAGTAATGTGCAAGCATTGAGTGCCGTGAATGTTTGTAGGTAGACACCAGCTGTAAAGGAGCAAAAGATATCCTGTGTATCTTTGTGAATTACAGCAGAGTTAAATATGACCTATGGGATTTAGGTCTGTGTCTGGGTACTTGGTGTCATAGTCAACTTCAGTTTCCCAGTTCAGTGGGTTTCTATTATTGAAGTTTCAATCTGATGATGTGTGTGTTTTGTTTTAGATAATCTTTTCACTAACCATACTGATTTGTTATTGTTTGATGTTAAGAATATTATGTGGAAAAAATTCTAATTGTTTTTCTGATTTTGAGTTAAAAGTAGAGATTTTTTAATCTTTATTTTTCCACACTAAACTTGACCATTTTACTTTATGATTACACATGCAAACTGAGGTTTTAAATCTATTGGATAATTGTTTACAATATATTTTTTTTCTATTTTGACTTCCCACGCAAGTATCTGATGGAAAGCTTGTTGATCAGTCCTTTGGCAACATAAGAACAAAATTAAAGGAATACTGATTAATTTTGCTTTCAGTATATTTTTAATTCTTCAGAAAAATATCTTGATGATTTTATCATTCTTCTTGGAAAAATAAGAAGTTAAGGAGGTTAAGTGGTAATAGGGAACACTTCTATAGGGGTAAAAAGGATGTGATATACAATGTTCTATTTTATGAAAAGCAAGAGGAAGAGAACTAAAATTATTTATGGGGAGATTGTGAAAGAAGAGAAGACAAAACCAGCAGGTTAATGTAAGCATAGGGATTGGAGTTGACTTGTATTTAATTATTTATTTTTTTGCTTACTAGTGGTTTGTCTGTAGTGCTATTTGTCTCCTTTAAAAACATACTAAACAAAAAAGAATAAAAACATTCTTGTTTATCTTACTGCCTTCATCTTCCACCTTTTTGTGGTAGTAGGGAATGTTAGAAAGGGCTAAGAGGGAAAGAAAATTATAACAAGGTTTTAAATACATACTCCAAAAGAAAGAAGTGAGGTTACTGAATTTAGACCACCATAGTTGGTGATTTGGGGTTGGTTTTGGTTTTGGTTTTGAAGTGGACAAAAGAGAAGATTGAATGTTGTGTAATTTTCTATCTCTTCTCTGTAAGCTAATATAGTCTTCCAGAGCTATTGATTCTTAAACCGATGTAATATTCTGTGGAGCCTGATGAGTGAAAACTGAGAATTGGGAGGGCACAAAACTGTGTCTGTTTTCAAGAGAAACTTTTCTTACCATTCTTATCTTTTTGCTGGGAATAAGGACAGTAAGCAGAGGTCCCCATGGGGTCTTTGTTTAGGATGCGAAATGACAGTGGAATTGAATTCTGGTGTGCATTCTGGTGTGTAAGTGACTGATCAGTTCTGTATATGATATCTGGCTCTGATACTTTAATTTTTTTTATATGGACAGCTTCTGCAGGGGGGTGGCATGTCTCCTGGTTATGGCTGTCACCTCATTTAATGTGTTTCAAGGAATGATGACAGAGGAAGAATGAAACATTATGTATGATAGCGCCCAGAAAATTTAGTCAGGATTGTAGTTTATCTTCATAGTTACATAGTTATTTTCTGAAACCTGTCCTTTAGTTCTTCATCCCACACACTGGATAGAAGGAGTGGAGTAATGGTAAAGCTCTCTGATCAGACATTCTGTATTTTGAATCAAAATTTTGATGTTTTTGAATAGGTATCTAAAACTGTTGTACTGTAAATGACCTTTAAAAAATCAGGTTTTGTTAGGTGGCTCAGATCTTGATGAAGTTCAGTATTTATGTAACAATTGTTCTGGAGAGTTTAGATCTCGTGTAGTTTCAGGTACCTTTTTCTGATTGTGTGTGGGGAAACCATTTGTGATTCCCTGTCAACTGACAGCACTGTCACTAAGGTTCTGTCGTTGACATTCCTTCTACTTGTTGTAATTTATAACCAGACTTGAGAGAGAAGGAAATTTTTTTGTTTACTAGAGGATACCCCAAGCCCTGCTGTCACCACAGAAAATAAATGACTGTGTGTATCTAATTTTGATTGAGATATAAAAACACGTGTGTGTTTTCTTGTTGATCTGCCTCTGTATGTGGTTAATAGTTTATAGGTGAAATATCGATTTCTGTGTATAAAAAAAAGACTACACAAGAGCTGAACCATTTCCACTGTGAAATGGAGTAATTTCTTTGAAATGGGCCTTTTTTTTCTAGTTAATTAAAAATTAGGACATTATCAGGTTCTGTTTTTCCCCTTTGGAGCAAAAAAATACTAGCCATTTAACCAAGGCTGAAGTATATGGATGAGATGAAAGCAGTGGAAGATCCAATAGAAAACATTTCAAAATACATTTTATTTAAGTTGTGAATCACAGGAGTTCTGTAGGCAGAAAGCATAAGTTTCTGATAGTCAAAGTGAAAGTTTCGGGTAGTCACTGTATGCATTACTAAGAAAGATCACCTTCAGTAAAAATAGTATTGTTGCTGTAAGTGTTTCTTAAAGAGTTAGCTCCAATATAAGTCTATATGAATGCCGTGACTATTCATTAATAAGAATGATTTTGGAATAACTAGCAAGAAATATCTTTGGTTTATATGGGCATGGCTTAAGGTACTGGATCTTTCTGTCTTCCAAGTTCGACATGGTGCGGAAGTTCTTCAGCTTGTCTTTGAAAAAGCTGATTCAGGAGTTAATGGTGCTGGATGCCAGGTGAAGCTGGTGTCTTTAGGTGATTAATATGCAAAAAAAACCTTTGGCAAATGCTGTCGTGACACAGTAAGAGTGGTCTATTAGCAAGTCTATAGCAAGAAATTTTTGATGGTTCTCTTGCTGGATGAGAAGGGTAGATGCTATGAGGGTAAAAATGGCCCAGTTTTTTATCGCAGTGCTATGCAGCTGCTTTGACTAAGCTGACTCAAATTGAAGGAAGAAACCAGCACAGTTACTTGCAACTGATACGGAACAGAGGAAAACCAACTATTGCATGCATAATTTCTCTCTTTTTCTTTTCTGTGTCCCTTTTTATGGTTGATTTTAAGGGACTGGTTTTGTCATAACTTTTTGTGTGGCTTATTAAAAGCCACTGATGTCGCTGGAGAACTGAGTTTTCTGATTGCTCTTGGTCTTGTACTCATAGAAATGTCTTCCTTATTTCTGAAATGTTTTGCTTATTATTCAGTAATCTCCTTTCATATTTTACTAAGCTGTATTAATAATGCAGTGCTTAGGCCCAACACATATTCCTATCTGTCTGTTTTCTTGACAGTAATTAGAATTTACAATTATTTGGTCTTCCAGCTTTTTAGTTTCTGTGTTCATATATTTACAAAGTGTGTGCTGTTTGGCAGAAAAGAAGGGGAGTTTTCCCAGGTCAGAAAGAGCATCAGCCAGAAGTAGCAAAGAAGTTGCCAACAGAAGTTCCAGGTTCTGCACAACTGCTGGTTCCAGTCTCTGTTAGTGCAGTCTCACTCAGTCCGCGGGCCCCTCCTGGGTCGTCTGTAAAACGGAAGCAGTTGTGTTGTGACAGAGCTGTGTGTGGTACACAGGGGGTTAGGCTGGCTTCCCGTTCTGTGCCCTGGGAGCAGGTGTTCAGCAAGAGAGACAGAAGGGTGACTGATGAAGTACCATCAAGACATAAGAATGATTGCCAAAGGACAAAAGTTCATGGGGTTTGATTCTGTGTGTTCTTTATTTTGTTTATATTTTTTCTATTATACAGTGTTTTATGTTTTCTGTCCAGTCATTCTTTCTCTTCCTTTTCCTACTGCAGGGGACTAGACATAGGGGGCAGGCAGAGTCTGGGAATTTGAAGTTATATTTGGATTGAACACTGCTAATGTCATGTAGGTAGTAGTTGTAGAGAAGTTTGCTGGATCAAAATTCTCTTCTCTAGCAAGACAAGAGGATGGGCCTGGACCTCTCCAGTGACAAAATAAGGTGATTTGAGCTTGTCATCATTTTGAGCTGAAATGGTCAGAATGGAAGCTGAGATTTAAAGAAATGTGAATCATTTTGTGTGCTCATTTTTTAATCTCTGATAAGTATCCTGTCCTCAGGTGGCCTTTAGGCTGGCCACTTGTGATTGTCTAGATTAAACAGATTATCAGGTGGTAGTTAGCATATTCAGTTGTTTTTTAAGCTGCTCTTAGTTATGTCTTACTGAGACAGGATGATACAATGATTTAAATCTGAAAAGTTTGTTGGACCCATGCCACTACCACAAACAGTGACAGAGCCAAAACGTTGTTTGTTTGAGGCTGATAATGGAGATAGTCAGAGGACAATGATCTGGAAGAATATAAGGAATTGATCTGTTACTGCAGTGACTAGGGAGGCAGTATTATTATTTGCATGATCCTGATGCCTAGCAGCCTCATCAGACACTAGATGCCACTGTGCAGGGTACCAGCACAGGGAGGAAAGGTGTGTGCTTGTGTGTGTTGTGCAGTTGTGCTGCACAGAACTAATTTTTTAATGTATGACAAAGCAGGAGTTTTAATATTGATAAACAAAAGCACTTAGTTGCTCAATGTGATAGATGGTTGACCTTAGCCTAAACTAAAGTGGCTTTCTTAGAACTGGAGCAAGAAAAGCTTTAAGATGATATTTCAAGGGCAGTGAAGTAATTTTGCAAGAGCTTGGAAAGTATCCTTACTCAGATGTAGAAATTGGCGTGAATGAAAATACAGGCTGGTTGTTGAAAGCTTCGTAAATGAATAGTGGCATCATAAACCAACTAGAAATGTGAACAAATGGTATGGCAGCAAGTAGGATGTGGACAGTGTAAGTAAGACAGAGGAGCCTGGAAAACAAAGATGAGTTGTTCCCAATATTTAAATTTGGAAGGGAGGATTGTGCATAGAAGGATGCAGAGAGTAAAGCAGTGTGACAATATAGAAGAAGGAACTTTTGGAACAGTGTGAACGAACAGGATAATGTTTGTCAACGTGAAAAAGAAGAAAATATAACTAATGTGAGGTGAAGGCCCAGACAGACCTTTAGCTCTGAAGGTGTTTAGAGCAGACTTTATCCTAGGGATGCAAGACAGGAAGTATCATTTAGATATGGATGTAACCTGAATGAACAGATCAAGAGAGAAGTTACTGGCAAAGATGACGTAGTAGTTTATCATAGTATTTTATATCTGAATGATGGACAAGTTGATTATGCTGTCCAGGGTGATCAAGACAGGAGGTGGAGAAAAGAGGGTAGGAGTGGTGAGATGTAAATTCTGTTCTAGCTGTTTCGAGCTGAAGTGCACAGCTACTCAGTGGCAAGAGGTGTCAGAAAGATAGAATAAGATTTTTTGTTTAGACATAAATCTACTGTATTTGAGACCTGTTGTCAGGAACTGAATGTAAAATTCTCAGACATAAGAGCAGGAGCAAAAGATACAGCTCAATGGAGACCTGCTAGAAGACAAAGGAGGAATAAGGAGCCTGCCAGTGCCTTGTGAAAGGATTGATACGGGAAGGAGGGGCAGTTAGGAGAGGGTAGAGTCATGGAAGTCAGAAACAGAGAGTGAATCCTTCAAAAGGAGAAAGACATTTAATTTTTATGAAGAACACACAAGGGTTGTGGGTGATGGAAATGATTGATTTGTGATGCTGCAATAGGAAAAGGTTTTTAGACATTTTGGTGAGAATGGTTTCGCGGTAGCGCAAGGGACAGATGAAGGAAACTCAGGCTGAAGTTAGAGACAAAAGTGTAATTTGTTATCAAACAGCGTATAATACGCTCAGAGGTGAAAGGACAGAAAGACTAGTGTAGTTAGAGAATCGAGGGGTCAGAAGTAGATTTCCAAACACAGATAATACTGATTGGCTGTCCTGCTGTTCTGTCAGAGCAGGAGGAGAAAGATGTGAGTTATGGGCTGATGTGAGTGAGGCAAGTAGAGAGTGGGACAGATGTGTTTTGTATCTATTGTACGAGGTAGAAGGGAGAGCTGTAAGGGAGAGAAAGAGAGTGGGAAGGGAGTATGTGAAATGGTTATTATGTTTTCTGGCTTTCTCTTGGAATAAATATTTGCATTCTATTGCAGATAAAGAAATAGATACAAAAGAAAAGGTTTGAGGAGTGAGTCAAAAGTAGGAAAAAAAAAAGGCTGAAATTGCAGGTGTGGGTTCAGCTCAACTGGAGGAATGGCACAGATTAGTAAGCAGCAGGAGAGAGAGAGAGAGAAAATGTGCGATAACCTCATTTTCAGACTGGTTCCCTTTTCCACTGCAAATTCTAGGACAGGCAATAATACAGCGAAGAAAATGGATGTTTAAGATGGGCATGAGTTCAGGATTGGTGGAGTTGGACCTAGTATTGGCGAGCAGAAGCAAAAACCATCACAAAAATAAAAGCCCTTCTAGGAGAGAGGAGAGTGTCTGGTCATATCTATCATATCGCATGATGGACATGAAAGTAGTAGTTCTGTTCCTTGCAGTGCATCATAAGTAGATAATATGTCTGCGTGATCTGTCACATACTGATACTGACTTGTGCTTCCTGCTTCCAGAGCTGAGACAAGGCCACGGGATTGCATTATCGTGGACTGGGCCCCGGGTAATGTCGTACTGCTCAGGGTGTATTGTGAGAGCTTGGGCGCGGTGCTGCAGTAACCATGGTTGTATGGCTTTTGCTTGTCTTGCAGGGCAAAGCAGCTTGTTCCTGTCTACATGCTACAGGCAGGCATGCTTTATGATACAGCACTTTTTTATTTTTCTCTGAGAAAACAGGACATAATAATATTAGAGATGTTACATGGAATGGCTGTCATTCATGTCATTCAGTGTCTAAGAAGTTAATCTCAGGTTTTCACATTCTTTGGTAGATCTAAACAACTGTTTAAAGAAGAGGAGAATGCTGTGGGAGAGATTTGTTCCCTTACGCACAGAACATTGAGCTGATCCTTTGACTTGGAAGGCTTTATTCATTACCTTGCCTGCCTTTCCCAAGCAACTTTCTGCATGTCCCTGTATGTGATCAATGTTCAGTCATCCCAGCAGCTTATACACGTCACCATGCAGAGGTGCTGAGAAAAAAAGGAAAGAAAGAAAGACTTCAGATTTTCTTTTCAGGGTCTCTCAGGGGGTTTTTTTGTGCACTGTCATGAAGTTTTGTGGTTCTGATCTGTATTCATGCTTTTGCTGCATTTTTGGCTTTTTAGAAGACTTGAAGAACCTTGGGCAAATATACTAAGAAACTGAATGCATGGCAATGGAAAAACATGAGGAGAAATGGGAGGAAAAATGTTTCAGCTCTTGAAATTATGGTGAGCTGTGTGTATAGCGCTTTTAATAGAGTCTTCGAACATTCTGTGCTTGGTGTAAGTTTTCTCCAGCCTCTCTCATAACTCACAACACACTGGGTGTGAACATTACCAAGCCTTGTAGGTATTTAAATTTTGAAAGAGGTAATGCAGCTTTACATATTTTTGGGTTTCTTGCTCATCAGGAAACATTATCCTTGACTGCATTGCTTAAGGAGGGAATGCTACGAGTTTTATTTTGTGGCATTTATTATTCTTTCCAGCTTTTCAAGATACCTGTCACTATTCTGACTGTTTATTTTCCAAGCTCCTTGGCAAATCAAAGGTATTGTAAACTTTTACCGCTTTCCTGGAAGGTAAGAGTTTATCCTCTGTGGGAGTTCTTGTAGGCTTTTCATTTGTTTTGAGTTTTTTCGAAATTCTTTGTAATTAAGTATGTATTTGGAAAAGTTCTAAAGAGATGTGTCACATATGTGTTCAAATGATGTAACGTATATAAGTGTTAGCTTTAAAACGGCAAGATATGGTCTGTATTTCTGAGCGCTTCCAGTATATTTCAGACAAAACCATAAGTAGTGTATGTTGTGAAGACAAAAATCCATCTATGAATGCTGAAAAATTTCATGCAGTAAGCTATTTTAAGGAGGAATTTGAAGGAGGTAGAGAATAATTAGTTGATGTGGAGGAAGGAGGCATCAAAGCTGATAGTATAGCACACAGGAAAGTAGCATACAGAACAGATTTCTGGTGAAAGCAGTTCATTTGTAAAAATAAACTCTCCATGTTTTGTTAATATTGTTTTACTGTCTCGGAGCTGGAAAGCAAAACTAGTAGTAATTTCCAGACTGCAAAAATAACATAAATATTGAAAGATAAATCTTAATCTTTCTTAACTCTGTTCCCTAAACATGCCCTCTGTTCTCCAAATACTTAAACATTCCCTTTTTTATTAGGCTTCAGCCTCATCTGTTCTCTTGAACAGTGCCCTAGTTTTGCCACTAGGCAAAAAGTGAAGAGAAACTAACACATTGTGTATGCAACAACATTTGTCATTCTTTTACACTCTTTCTTCTGTGTTAGTTCTTTTATGCCTATTTGTTTGTATATTACAGGATTGGAGGGTAAGTGACTTGCAAAATTCTAAACAATTTTGGCTCTTGTTCTAGACTATCAACCTTAGAATGAGCCTGTTGTGTCCAAATTCCTCGGAAGTTTAAATATTTTTTAGGACAACCCTTTGAATGTGAGCTTTCCATAGCAGATTTCTGACAATCCATGTGCAAGCATAGTGCACTATGAAAACAATACACAGAACAAGTGCTTTTAGAAGCCAGCTCATTTTAATACTGTGAGATTGTGAGAGAGACTTTCCCTGCATTCAAAATCATGATATTGAAGCTGATTTGAGTAGTAATCAGGACAGTGTGTCTATATCCAGAGGAAGGGTATGAAATATGATTCGTGTCAGTGTGAGGAAAGGCAGAGGGAATAAGTGGATGGGAAGAAGTCACGAGAAGAAACAAGTTGACTACTGATGTTTACAGATCACCTCTCTTTGTAAAAAGGCCCAAGGTGTCCTACCAGCTATGTGTAGAAATTAATCCTTTTGTCACTGAAAGAGGATGGGCAAACATGGCTGCTGCTGCTGAAAGACTGATCATACCTGCACTGGAATTAACTGAGAGAACATTGAAAGCCTCCTGTGTAATGACAGGGTGTAATCCAGTCCTCACTGAAGTATGTTATGGTGTAACAGTTTTGAAAGGAAAAGAACAATGCCTTATATCTAGATTACGAAGAGAATACGGGTACATAGAATGTATTTATTTATGGGGGGAAAAGAAAAATCAAAATACTAGAGCACATTACTTTTCCCTGTGACAGGCTGTGGCAGGCTTCACTGACTAGCACTTCGTTTGCTGTTTTTCAAAAGTCGATGCTGCTGTTGGCACCAAGTTTTACTCCTTAAAGTAAGAACTGACATATTTCAAAATACATTGCTGGGGTTTATCTTTCTCTCGAAGAACAGTTACCCAAACCACACTTACGAGAAAAGATCAGATCTTATTACAGCAAAAACCTGCAGTACTTCACTATATTTTAGCTAGTCAGCGCATATTCTAGTATGGTGCCTTTCAATAATTTTTAAATTACTGAAAAGCAGAATTTGATGTTACTGCTCCAAAAGCTAGATTGTTTGCTCCTTGTCTGTGCAGACATTACAGTCATCTTTTGTGCACCTGCTCTACCAGTGAGGACCATGTATACTTTACCAGATATGATAGGATATGACCTTATAATCTTTAATTGGATTTTTTTGGCTAGTTTTCTTTTTGCTGTGTTGTGAAAATGGTCACCCTAGATACTTCATGATTTTACTCAGGTTTCTTTTTCATCCAGGATAGGAAGGGGAACTAGCTGTTGATACAGTAATAATTGAAGATTATAACTGGCAATTAATTTTCACTACATGGGTAGATTTATAACATTAGCAAATCCTCCATGACTAGCCTGCAGCTCTGCCTTTTGTCTGGAAGAACACTGCCTTTAGCCTGAAGCAATTTTTCGTTGTGCCCACCAGATTTTGCTGAGAATAAAACCTGCTGTGACCACCCAGCACCTCAAGAGGTGAATATATAAGTGAGCATCAGAATGCCTTAGTGCAAAACAGTCTGGGAATGTGGAGGTTATTGAAAGAAATAGTAGTTTAAAGAGGGAGTTTTAAATTGGGTAACTATTACATGATTGCAGTGTAATCTTTCTCTCTGCAGTTTTTCTCTTGTAAAATACAGACACTGAATTTATGCATTTCATCATACTTGGAGCTTATGCAGTTGTGGTTAAAAATATGTATGTTTTTCTTTACAGCAAACAGAAGTAAACTTGGTCATGGACCATTCTGATTTTTTTGTATTAGGAAGAACTTCTAGATAGAATATAAGTGGAGATGGAAGAATTGCTTTTGAGGGTTGATTATTTTAAGTGTTACTCCTTGTGCAAAGTAGTCTTGAAGGAGGCTGAAAGTACATGACTGGGAGAGTAGGGGGCGGTGAATGCTGCTACATTTTATACAGCTTTACTGAAGTGTTGTATCCCAGTTCTCATGTCCACATCTGGTGTTGGAAAACCTGGAAGGAGTTCAGAAAAAATCTACATTAATTTGAGGCCTGGATAATCAGCTTTAGAATGGAAGATTAAAGAAGCTCAATCTATTTAGTTTATCAACAGACAGTAGAGGCTACCTGATAAGTCTGTAAGTACTTAGACAGGGCAAAGGTATCTGACAGTTAGATGGTTCTTTGTCAGGTAGATTAAGGGGATTCTCATGGCTGAAAGCTGAAGCTGGATCAGTTCAGACTAGAAATAAGATGCAGTTTTGTAATGATACAATTAAATAGGAACAGCTTATCGAGAGATGTAGTAGACTCTGTTGCACAAAATCCTTGCATAAGGCCCTTGTGCTTTCCCTGGAAGCACATAGTGCTTTTAGCCATCCAGAAAGCTTGGACTCGAGGCTAAAATAATACGATGAAATTCTATGGCCTGTTTTAACATAGAAAGTCAGTACAGATCATAAGGAAGAATTTTGTTCTACCTTCCTAAAATTTCATACATTGTCACTGCTTCTTTTGTTAAAAAAAGAAGTTCATGTGAAAGATGAAGTGATAAAAGCAAAAAGAAGCTTTCTAATGTGGTAAGAAGGGACCCTCCTTTAGTAGCAGGTAAAAGAGGAAGTAACACTTTTCAAGCTCACTTTGTGTTTTTCTGGTAATCAAAACCACTAATACCCCTCCAGTCATTAATTCTAAGCATAACTTAATCATTTACCAATGTAATTGTTGGCTTTTTCAGAAGCATTGCAGATAGTTTGTGCCTTCTCATTGTAACCTCAGGTAATTGACAGCTAGACCCAAATGTTTTCTTTGACTTTGTTTGCAAAGCAAAGCAATCTTTGTCAGCATGTTTTCCATGGTGCTGCCTTCTTGGCCATGGATTTATGAGGACATAGCAGGTCAATCTTTGTGGTAGAGTTAAAAGGCTCTGTAATTTCTAATGAATTGTGTGAGAACTCACTTTATCTTAGTTTTGCAAAAGAGACAGTAGGAGTTGTTTGAAGGATATTAGTACTTGCATCATTTAGTTTGCCTCTAAAATCATTACCATATGAGTGAAAGTGTCACATTTTTTTCTGGTTATGCTGACAGCAAGGCAAATCAGTGCTGATTTAAGGTAGATTCAACTTAGATGGGAAATGTTGTGTATGTAGGGTTAAAGGAATCACTTCACCTGCTTTTAGAGGTTTTCCCAGCACCAGTGGTCCTGTAACTCTTGTAAGCACTTTATACAGAATAAGTGAAGTGCTGCATATCAAGTTTATAAATTCTTCGTCCTCATCCCCTTACCAGTATTTCTGCCTCCAAAAACTTGTAAAAGAAGACAACATGAATTGGTGTTCTGAAAAAGAAAATAGGCAATATTGAATTTCTTTGTATTAAATATTAGAGTTTGGGGCTTACACACCCAACAGAAACTACAGGATTTCAGTACTGCAGAATAGACTTTGTTGTTGTTGGTTTTGCTGCAGTTAGAAGAGCTAAAACAAACTGTGAATTGGACAATGAAGTTTGCTCCAAATATGTGTTAGTGTGTGTTCTATTGTAGAGCCATGCGATCTTTGAGCTTGGGCTTTTTCTGGTTGGGAGTGTACAGGGTCACACATATCCTGCACTACCTTGTAGTAGTACCATGGGGAGATTCTAAAGGTTCGGGAAATCTGAGTCTTCCTTGGTTCCTTGTTGTTCCCTGTGACAATGTCGCACAGCTTGATTGGTATCTGACCCATCCATTTTTGGCTGAGTAATTAGCGTATTTAGAAGTTTACACTTGGAGTCACCTTTAATGTTACTTGTGTAGTGAGCTGGACTAATGTTTGGACTGCGTTATTGTCATGGTCTCCCCAATAGGTATATCCTGCTATCCAACAGATGTTGGATTAGGTCAGGATCTGCTGTAAGGCCAATATTCTCTGCAGAATACTAACAGCCATGCTAAGATTGCTCTACTTAACCTTCCCAGCATCATTTAATCCATACCTGCATTTGGGTAAATTGTATTTGAGACTGTGGCAAATATGACAACAAAAGATGATATTTGCTTTGACATAAGGCACTAAAAAGGTAATTTCTAATATGAAAGCAGGAGTTCAAGAAGGAGACTTGAAACCCTCCAGGAGGGAGAGATGCATTAAAAATTAGAGGAAACAGATTAAGTCACTCTACTGGCACAGTGTGTGCAGCCAAGACAGTGGTTTGCTGGGCTGTGTATTAGGCAGATCTGTGTCACTATTGCTGTTGGATAAAGATCTTTAAAATATACGGAAGCTCCATGGTACTATAGAAAGCTCAAGGCTTCACCTTCCTGTGAGGTACTGTTCCTCATGTCTGTTACTCAAGCTGGAGGCTAAGAGCACCAAGGATCCTATTTCTCATTTGCTTTCTAGAGGAACAAAGTATATGTTGTAAAAAATCATGCTCTACATCGTCATGCCACAGTCTCAAAGTTTAAATGGATTAGGACTGTCATCTTACAAAAGTCAGAAGCAGCAAGATACAGAGCTTCAGAACTTCATATAGCCCGTGACAGCACCCAACCATTCAGAGTATTTTCTTGGCTTTTTGTGTCAGTGTCCTGCCTACCAAAGGGCAAAGCATCTTGAGCCATGTGTTTCCATCTGATAGCCATTGATTAAAAAAACCCCTTCCCTTCCTCCCCACTCCCCTTGCCAAAATGTTACTGTGTGCTTCTGCAAGAGACAAATGACAGCACTCATACCAGAAGAGTTCCTGTCCTGAAATTTGCGGAAGCCTGCTAACTTGCTGAGCACTATATTCTTTATATGGCACATAGGTCAGGCACTGGCTCCAGAAGAGAGGTATGTCCATCTGATGGAACTGAAACTCTGCTTTCTTACTGACAGTCACCTGCTGAGAGAGCCACACTGACCTGTCAGGAGGAAAAAATGTTACTTTTACTATAGTGACTCCTCAGGCTGCTACAGACAGGATAGGTTCTGCAGTGTGGATGTGGAAGTGTGGGATTGAAATACTTTGAGCTGATGTGGGACTTTAAGGATGCAGAGAGCTAGCACACAATCCTGATAGTTGCATCAGGCCATCTTTTAAGTTGTGTGCTGGATACACTAGCAGCAAAGTGCAGTGCAAATATACGTTTGCAGTCTGAAAAGGATACAACGCACAGAACAAGGTTAGCTGGATTAAGATGAGGGGTGGCACTGGAGCGTTGCTGTGTTTGTATGCTGAAAATCTGCAGGCAGATTTCCTAAAAAGGTATGCATATGTGTATACATATATTCATATATATAGAAAATTGTCTGTAATCATGTTTGCTCTTGGGTTTCAAGATTTTTGTTAAGTATCTGGTGATTCAAAATGACCCTCTTTCAAGGTATCACTTATGTTCTTTGATCTAATGTTGTAACTTTTATACAGTGTGCTGGGGCTCTTTTGCCTGAATGAAAATTGGTTTTAGTCTGTGATACTTTTGAGATTGTTTGTCCTATTTCGCTATTCATATTTTAATAATTTTAAAAAATTACAAGAAATCATACTGTTTTTCTTTGAAGTTTCTTATTTTGCTCCAGCTGCCTCTTTTAGTTGGTTTTAGCTATAAAAAGTATTAAGTGGAACTAGTGTTTGTTAGTTGGTCGATATGTGTCTGTATTTTATATAGCTGGTATTTTAAGACCATCCTTGTCCAGTGTCAGTATTCTAGGTGATTTTAGGTGTTTTGCTTGCAAGAAATGGCTTCCTGAGAATTCTTTCAGTGATAATTGCAGTAAAAACAACAACTGAAGAACAGCAAAAGCCTTTACCTTGCGATTGTACCAACACACAACTTCCACGAGATACTGGTTTGAAAGACTTCTAAGGGCTTAAATATGTTTACTATCAGTATTTAGTATATTGTCTTGCAGGTGTTGGGAACAGTTTG